>CM055642.1:11507500-11665000 GCA_029378325.1 Elaeagnus macrophylla
ATCATTAATAATAAAAGGAACATGATGCATCCAAACAAATAGCATTCAGCACATGATAACAACCCTACTGCCCATCCATCTTTTCGAAGCAAAAGGTCCTCAAACTTTCTAGTTTTTGCTTTTGTTACAATGAATCATGGTCATAAAAAGCTTTCTTTCTAAACTCCTAATCTATAAATATTGGAAAAGAGATCCTTTCACTGCAAAATATATTTTAGATGCATAAATTAAGCATATAGATGTATATGCAGGTTACATATGCTAAAGTACCGTATTTTTGTAACTAGTACTAACCCAAACAGTATATAAATGTGAAGCATTTTGCATCTCTGCGATTCATAGAGCTAATCATCAGGCCTCCTAGAACCGGGGCTGAATATCTGTCCTATTGCTTCAAGTGCAGAAACGTTCCAACTCTCAGCATGCCTTACAATCTGTAAAAGCAATGGTAGCAAACACTTGTTAATAATGCCAGTGAGTGACAAATATACCCTGGCACAAAAATACATTTCTCACTTTAAACTTCTCATCCAATTCATAAACCGTCCTTCCATCAATGCAAATTAAGGGCCTCCAAGGAAGCTTAAGATAGGTCCTGCAAACCAAAAAATCTAAATATTTTTAAAGACTTAATCCTATCTTGACAAAAGAAGCAAAAAGGACAAGCCCTAATTAAGCACCTTAGTTTCCATGTTGCAAGCACGAAATCTGTCCCAGAATTATTATCCTGCAGTCATGTTTTGATATTTTAGCAATTTTGTTCAGTTCCCTTAAGATTTTGATTACAGAAAAATTATAATCAAACTCCATTAATGGCGGGGACTTCTATTAAATCCTCTACATAAGCGAACAATCATGTGTAGAACACCTGCTCGAATGCAGTTTAATATCACGGCCAATATTTGACAGAGGTCAAGGCATATATAGTTTATTTGTTTTCACTTTACAGTTTTGAAGTTCACTATAAATACTGTTAGTTATTCTAGTCTTAACTCTTAAGACAAGAAAAACCATAGCTCCAATCAGCACAGGCCCATGTTTATCCAGTTTCGTGTGCCTTGCTTGTCTGTATTATCTAAGATAATGACTAGATTTAATGTCCACTATGACAAGTCAAAATCTGGCTAGCTGGCTAAAAAGAGAGAGGGAAAAAAAATTACATTGAAGATCATTATGTTGTCAGTTATTGAATATCTATTACAGATATAAAAAAGTGACTACCTTCTCAATCTTTTCTAACTTGATTGATGGAGAGCCAAAGAAAGGAACAAGCAATTTCAAGTTGCGAGAATACAACTCTTTACCTGGCAGAGTAATTTCATAAAAAGTTTGTTAGTCAATAATCTCAAATGTACTCATGCAAACACCCAAGGGTATTAGTGAAAATATAGCAACCAGAATGCCACTTACCCTGAAATCTGATGGTTGGATCCTCAAAAATACAGTCTTCAGTATAAACTGTAGAAGAAAAAATACCTAAACAAAAGAAGTTTCAATTGGATGGTGGAATATCCTTCAACAATTGTGGTAATATCCTTCAATTGATTAGTAATGCTACTGGTAATTTGCAAGAAGTCCCATAGTATATGGTTCGATTATTTCACGATTGGCCACTGCTTTTGATATCTTTATGAGATTAGTTTTCGTCTTCACTTTTCCCATCTTTACAGAAACAATAATTGTGACGGAAACGTAAAGACAGAACAACATACCTGTAACAAAATAAGCATTCTCATAGTCATTTCTGAGTATCGTAATAACATCATCAACACCCGAAAGTGAAAGCTCATCTCCTTGTTTCTCAGTTACTTTGTCCATTCTGCAGGATGCCAGGACATTTTACAAATGGGGAAAATGAGTATAATGCTCATATTTCTTATAAATAAATAAAAAAAAGTTGAGTAAAATGCTCAGCCATACTTACAAGAACGCATCCGGATAAATTTGAATAGTATGTGATAGAGAATCACATGCAATGCAGCCACAAGTTAACCAAAAAGTTTGGATTCCCGTCAAGGAATTTTGGATACCCATCCCAAAGCCAACATTAAAGTGAGGGGAAAATTATCAATCTTCAATTATCTTTGTATGGACAAATTTATATTGGCTTCTTACTTTAGGAAAAAATCTAATACATGTTGAAGATTACACATGGCACCTCTGTTCACGCTACCTCTATTTTTCTTAAACAATTCAAAACATCAAATTCATAAGTAATTGAGTTAGATATTTTATAATTAGATATTTTTTAAAATATATCTATATAAAGTCAAGTATAAGCTCATTTAATTTTAATAAAATAATCAGAGAAAATTATTTCAATTACTTGTTCATTTCTTCATGGTATCAAAGCATGGTTGAATGCTCTATACAAATTTGAAGCTTTAGTTCTCAAAATAAAGAGTTTAAACTAAGTTTTGTTCTCAGAAAACTACTCACCCAAACACCCATATAATACCCGATCTATAAATATTTTTTATAAGCAAAAATTTTCACATATAATTCTACCAAAATACTTTACACAAAATTCTGATAAAAATTTTGTCACTGTAACGTGCCCTCACGTACCACTTAAATTTATCCACGCGCTTCAAGCCTCATTTGGAGGTTGAAGATGATGACGTAAACCGGTCTGGCTCAATTACAACAAGTTCAGTCTAAACCCAAGTTTTAACCCGATTTAGTTTTTAACCAATTTTGTCCCTTTTATTTGGTTTGGTCCACTTGTTCGGTTTTTACCTAGTTTTTTTTTACCATATTTTGTCCCTTTTAACTAGTTTGATCCATTTTTTTTCACAAAAATCACTAGTTCGATACTATTTAGACCGGTTCTTCAATTTTTATTTTCGATTCTAAAGTCCTTACATCATTTTCTATTTTTGTACTATATAATCATAACAAATGATACAATTTCAACTCCGGCTTTAACATTTGTGGAGAAATCAACTCCGTTTATTGCACAATTTATTCATTTTGAATGTATTTTTAAGGTCAGAATCATATTTATTGAAATAAATTATGATGTTTGGTCTCAAATAATAGAAATGCATATAACAGAAAGAGAAAAACTCTCTTATATTTATGGAAAAAAATTGCAACCAACAAAAAATCAGAAGGATACAACAAGTAGTATGCTAAAAATCAAAAAGTGAAGATATGGCTACTTAAGTCTATGAATTCATAAATTATGAAGCGTTATTTACGCATACCTACTGCTTCAAAAATTTGGGGCGCTTTAACAAAGGCATTATATGATGAAAATGACGAATTGCAAGTATTTTTTTTAAATCAAAAGGCATTTACTTCAAAACAAAACAAAAAATCAATCTTAGAGTATTACTGAGGGTTAATTGAAATTTTTCAAGAACTTCAACATCATGACAAAGTGATCATGATGATATAATATTCTATTAAGAGTCTGTTGAAAGACTATGGGTACATATATTTCTTACTATATTGGATGATAATTTTGAGTAAGTTTGTGGAGAAATTCTGCAAAAAGAAATCACCCCAAATTTATAAGAATGTTATTCTTTAATTCAACGAGAGGCAATACGTCGAATTACCTTAAAAAAAAAATCTAGAGATTCTAACGTTTCCATTATGATGACTCAGAATTATTCAAATCAGCAAGAACGAATGAATTTTAGAAAAATTAGTGAGAAGTTTTCAATTAAATGCACTTATTGTCATCGAAAAAGTCATACCAAAGATCGGTGTTTCGAGCTTGTGGGATATCCAGACTAGTGGAATCCTATGTTACCTGGACTCGGGAAAAAGTGTCGGATACGGATACGTATCTAAGTGTCGGATCTGTCTATTGATAAAATTTTAGGACACTTAGACACGGATATAAAGTGTCTATTTTTTTAGATACGGGTACTTGGACACGGCATATTATCATAATTTTAAAAAATTTATATATATGAAATTGCAAGACATTCAAACATAAAATTAAAAAAAATATATATCAATGCATTAAGAAGAAAATTCATATGCTTTTAAATTACTAGTTCCACGAATATTTAATCATTAAATATTTATTGTATTATTATTTCTTTAATATATGACTTATATAAGTATGGTAATATATAAATACGAATTATTTATGGTAATATATAATTATGAATCATAATTTATTAATTTATATATATATATATATTTTTTTTCTTCAAATACAAAATTAATATATAATTACGAATTATATATGGTAATATATAATTATGAATCATAATTCATATGTATATATTTTCTTCAAATACAAAATAAAATCATATGCTGATAGTATATATCAAAATAATAATTATAAAAATGTAAATAAAAATGTATTAACTATAATTAAAAATGAAGGAAATATACATAAATATTTTTATGATAAATAAATATTCAATTAAATTATAAGATAAAGTTATATTAATAATTAGGTTTGATTTTAAATCTATAAAAAAAATTACATATTAAATGCTCGTGGAAAGAAAACGTTGAAGAGAAACAAGGAAGTAAAAAAAAATGTAAAAACCCATTAAATGCTCGTAGGAAAGAAAAATAAGGAAAACAAAAAAAGAAAAGAAAAGAAAAGAAAAGAAGAAGAAGCCACAGTCCCGTTTGTCTCTGCTTTATCTTTTTCTTTAATTACAAATTTGTCTCTGCTCTCTGTTTCGTTCTCTTGCTTGGCGGCCATGGAGGCATAGACTATGGTGGTAATATTTTTCACATATTTTTTGAACTTTCTGCATCTCTATTTCTTATTTTCTCTTAAGCTTGTTGTTCTACTGGATGTTCTTATTGTTCTCCTCCTATTTTTCTATTTTTCGCTGCCAAAATCATAAGTGAAGCTGCTGCCAAAATCATAGTTGAAGTGTCTGGAGTTACAGCCGCCGTATCGGACGCGTATTTCACACCGGTGTCGGTGTCATGTTGCGTCGACACGGGTGTGGTGGGTGAATGTGCCGCGTCCAGGTAACATAGGTGGGATCACAACCTTGACTCTCAAAAGAAAAATTCAAAGTAGATGTCCATTGCCACCATTGCTGAAATAAAAAAAGATAAAGTTGCGAGTTCCTCAGCACTCGTAGCAACCTTGAATAATGTTGATAAGGTTCTTAAAACTTATACATCTGTTTTTAATAATACATGAATAATTGATTAAGGTGTAACAAATCATATGATATTTGATTTTAAATAAGTCTCAACAATAAAACCATTCATACAAAAAATTGTTTGTACTGTCAATGGTAACTCAAACTCAGTTATTGAAAAAATATCTTTATCTCTCACTAGTACTTTGAATTTAGATTCAGTAATAGTTATTTTCTCTTTAGAATATAACATTTTATCTATTTTTCAAATAACCAATCATTTATCTTGAGTTGTAATTTTTTAGCCTGATTTTTGTATTTTGAAGGACATTAAAACAAGGCAAATGATTGGTTGTGGTATTAGGCAAGAAAGCATGTACTATTTGGACTTGACTTCAATAAATTTTGACAAATTAAGTCATGTCTTGGTAGCAAATGAGTCTGAGGCAATAAATGTATCAAGCATATGGTTATGGCATAAAAGATTAGGCCATGCTTCTTTTGGATGTTTAAAAAAACTATTTTCAAGTTTATTTTTGAACTTGGATATTTCTAATTGAAGTGTGATATTTGTGAAATGGCGAAAAGCCATCGTTTTTCTTTTCCTTGAACTTTAAATAAAAGTCCAGTTTCTTTTGAGGTTGTACACTTTGATGTATGAGATTATTTTAAAGTCTCTACTATAGGAGGATCACGTTAGTTTGTTATTTTTATTGATGATTGTAGAAGAATGATTTTAGGTATGTTTAATGAAATCTAGAGAATTTGAAATGAAAGATCTTAGTTCCTTCAAACATTTTCTTGAAATTGAGATTTCTCAATCTAAAGAAGAAATCTTCTTATCTCAAAAGAAGTATGCCTTAGATTTATTAAAAGAAATTTGTATGTCAGCATGTCAACTTGCTGATACACCAGTAAAAAAAGATTAAAGTTATGTATATTCCAATCAATAAAGAAGATACCATAGACTTGTTAGGAGGTTGATGTATTTGGCACATACAAGACCAAATCTTGCCTATACTTTGAGTATTATCAGTCAATTTATGCATAATCTTGGATAGCAACATATGAATGCATTTATTCGCATTTTGAGGTATCTAAATTCTGTTCTTAAAAAATGAGTATTATTCACTAAAAATAAAGAGTTTCAAAAAATTGAAGTATATACTAATACTGATTAGGCTGGATTATTAGATGATAAGCGATCTATATCGGGATACTTCACATTTGTAAGAGGTAATCTTGTAACATGGAGAAGTAAAAAACAACACATTGTCGCCCATTCAAGCGCAGAAGCTGAATATCGAGGCATGACAGTTGGGTTTTGTGAAGCCTTGTGATAATAATTTCTCTTGAAAGATTTGGAACATCCATCTAAATAATCAATTCAATTATTTTGTGACAATAAAGCAACATGTAATATTACTCATAATCCAGTTCAACATAATCAAACAAAACATGTTAAAGTGGATAGATTCTTCATTAAGAAAAAGTTTAAAAAAAAATTGGAATTGCCCAAAATTAGGTCAGAATATCAGTTGGCCAACATTCTCATTAAAACAGTCTTGAGTCGAATATTAACAAAATTTTCAGTTAAGTTAGGCATGCAAGATATCTATACATCAATTTAAGAGAGAACGTTGAAGATTACTCACGACACCTCTGTGCACGCCACCTCTGTTTTTTCTTAAACAATTCAAAACATTAAATTCAGAAGTGATTGAGTCAGATATTTCATAATTAGATATTTTGTAAAATATGTTTATATAAAGCCATGTACAAGCTCATCCAATTTTGATAAAATGACAAGAGAAAAGCATTTCAATTACTTGTTCATTTCTTCAATACATTGAGTAAAGTCATGTATTCCCAAGCAGCAATAAGGAGGAACTATTCTTACTGAAATGGTAATCCAACCTAATCAAATACATAATTAGTTACCCTGACCAAAAAATTACATAATTAGTTTAGTTCCACATAAAATTCAAACTAACAACATACACATCACTTACTCACTGAGCTACCAATAATTCCTCCGACGTTGAGTTTTATTATATTGCCAAGTTAATAGGATTTCAAGGTCAAGCAACATTCCGTAACATATAATTTCAAAGCACAAAATCAACTTAATTACCATGTTTCGAAGACCGTAGAAAGGGGGAAAATAAACAATTTAAATTCATTGCTAAATATTAAAAATTAAATCCACCCTTAAACGGATTCACAAGTTGTTAAATATCTCTAGACAAATATCAAAGGAATTGGAGCTAAGTCGAGAGAGTACCTGGAATTGTCGTTGAAGAAAGAGAAAACCCTTAGAAGCTCTGTAACCCCGCTAACGGCGGCTTTCAGAAGCTGACGGGTTTCTCTTTTACTGATATTGTTGTTATCTTGTGCTCCTAAGCAACATCGGAATTGATACACAGTCTACCAAACGAAATGCCATCAAACAATCATCACAGAAAAATCGACAACCAGCAAGATGATGAAGTAGAAATTCACAAAAGAGACACAGAGAGAGCTTTCAAGAGTTACCGACCTTGCGTCTGGGGAATGAAGATAGGAGAGAATGAGGCTGCCAAGTGCAAAACAATCCCGCCATTTTCTTCCACAACCCCAGTATGCTGTTATTGTTTCTCCAAGTACCTTTCTTATTATTTAATTACGAAATATGGTTTTAATTTTATGGAACATTATAATATAGATCATGTATCTTACTTCTAGTTACTATCTTCCATAAAATCCAACTCAAATCGAAAATACGAGTTGGATTAAATTTGTATTAAATTTGGAAAAGAAAAAAAAAAAAATTGGGTTTCGGCGATAGCTTAAAATTAAATAAAATAACATTTAATTGGAAAAAAAAAAAGTTAAAATTAAAACAATATTTTATGTGTTTTAATTTTTTTTACGATATATTAATTATTTTTTTATTTTATTTTTTTAAATAAATTAATAAAAAATAAATAGTTATAATTTATTTATTTTGTTATATTATTATGTTACATACTTTAATATATTCAAATCTATTAATTCCTTGAAACAAAAAAAATTATGTCTATTTTTAATTTTAATTAATGTTACGAAGTTTCATATTTAAATAAATTAAATATTAATATTTATAGTAAAATTTTAAACTTTTTATCGACCCATATTTTATCATTCTCTTTTCAATTACTACAATATTGTATTATGTGATAATAAAAGTCAAACTATTGTATGACCTTTTATGTTATTGATTATTTATTTTTCGATAGATATCTATGTATCAATAATATGCTTAGAGAAATTATAAAAAATTTGTATTAATTTAAATTTAGACTAACTTATTTGTGTATTATTTAAGTTTGAATTCATCTCCAATGATTAGAATTAAAGTACCACCAATTTAAAATTAAATAATTTAAATTAGCTCAAACTCATGTAGTTCATATAAATTATCATCCCTATTGACCGCCATCCATCGTGTTTTGTTTTTCTGTTACTAAATTTAAAAGAAATTACAAATTAATTTTTATAGTTAAGATTAACTATTTATAACTCAAAATTGGAAGATGGGTGTTGAATGGCCTTATTATATTCATATACTTTTTCATATCAAGAACGGTTTTTACTCCCAAAATAAATAAAATATGTCTAATAATATTCTCGTGTACATTTCTATAATTAATGGTTGACATGTGTCAATTTAAAAATAATTGATCAATTTTCTTTATCATAACACTGACAAATGACCATTTTTTTTAGTTTTTATTTATTATTATTTTTTACTTTACTTTTTTTATTCAAAAAATTTTAAACAAAATTTATCTAATACATGAAGTTTTGGTCAGCAATTTAAATTTGGGACAACAAATAGATTTGTAAGGCGCCTTTTCTTCTAGATATAGAGAGGTTAATTGCAAATATAATTACATTTAAATTAATTATAACGTATCATATATTTGATTTTTTTTAAATAAATATTATTTTGACATGTGGTATACAATAATTAAACACTTTTTTTTTTAAATATCAATTTTTTTTTTTTTTGTTAAACAAACATGTTATATATGTTATGCTTAGAAGTTTTTTAAGTAAAAATGTCACATGCAACTATCTATTCATATATCTATCTATCTATGTTATGCTTAGAAGTGCTTTTTTTTTTTTTTTTTTGCATTTTTTTTTTTATATATTTTACATTTATTTTTCTCCCTTTTTTTAATGTTTATACACTTTTTAATTTATACTATGATATTGATACAGTTTCTTTCGTTAATTTATAATAAAAGATATAGCCACTTTTATTCTTTAATTTTTACATTTATTTTTTCCTTTTTTTTTTTTTTAAGTCTATATATTTTTAAATTTATACTAATGATATTGACACAATTTTTTTTAATATTATAAAAATGTACAAATTATTTATTATATTTTTAATTAATCATATTTGAATTTTACTATTTTTTTTAATAAAGTTATAATTAATGAATTATTTTTTGATAATAATAATTTGAGTTAATAGCAATAAAAACACCTTAAAATTATGTTTACTTTATTCTTTTTATTGATAGAGCAAATCTTAAGAGTTGAAACTTGATCGACAAGGCAACCTAACATTAAGATATAATTAGCAGTGAACACGACTCTCTGTCTAATTTTTTAACCTTAATTTATTGTAATAATAAAAATTTAAATCAACTATGAATTATTTATGAAAATATAAAATGAATTGTTTAAATAGAGTGATATTTTTTATTTCGTAATAATTTTATACTTATTAAATGTAATTAATTTGTATGATAAAGTAATAAGGTAAATGTAATATTCTAAATTTAAAAATAATCATTTAATTAAATAAAAATATATTTTGAAGTAAATTAGGACTTTGACATGTATTTAAATAAAGATAAGAATAAAAAATATATAGATTTTATGTTTACCTAAAAGTTATAAAAAAAAGAAGGTAATATCAAATAAAAATAAAATAATATCTATATTAAAAATTTTGAAATAAAAAAGAATTGTAATTAAAGAATGATTTTTTGAAAGTTAAAATGATATAATATAAAATTGTTATAAAAAAAATTATTGAGTGATTTGGAGGATCTCTTATTTAATTGAGCCAAATATATATATAAAAAATGATAATAAAGATAATATTAATAGTGATAATAATATATATCTAGGTCATAAATCCTAAATTCTCACCTAGTCTCTAACGTTTTCTTCGTAATAACCAATCAAAGAAAATAGGTTAACTTCTGAAAGTGAGTATTTGTTACTCTTTCTCATTGATCAAAAGGATTATTATAGGTAATTCATCTTTTTATATTACACTTTAATTTTTTTTTTTTTTTTTTATAATCAATCTCTTCAGTCAATAATTTATATTTTAAGTTTAGTGTAAGATAAAGATATAATTATGGTTGATTGTGGTCTTAATATTAAGATTGATAATATTTTAGAAAATTATCAAAAATAACACTCCTAAAATTTATAATAATAAAGTTAGCACCCCAATAATATTAAATGTTCAATTTGAACATATAATATTAAACATTTAATATTGGACGGATTTAAATTGTCATCATTCAATTACAATTAAATAGTTGTTAAAAAAATGATATATCAATCATTTTTTTTAATTGTGAAAATATAAATTTGAACACAAGAGATACTATTTTTATTATTATAAGTTTTAAGAAGTATTATTTTTGTTATTTTTCCTGATTTTTTGGGTTCCAATAAGGACTTTATAAGATGTTTGTAGGATTTTTGCAGCAGTTTACAAACATGTTATTTTTTAATTATAAAATTGCTTAAATAAATACAAAATTATTTTTATAATAAACTAGACATCTTTAAGAATCTAACAAATATTTATTTGTCAAAAAATTTAAAATGTTAAATTTGTTATGAATTTTTAAAATTTATATTTTGAATCTATTAATTTTTTTTTTTTTTTTTGCTAAGTAAACCAAACCTACAAATTCCAGTTAAAACTGGAATTGCAGGAGAGGCTTTTAAAGAACACTTAACGCACACACACTCTCGATATGGGATACTCCATTTATTAGGACTTATCCCGATGGTACTAATGACACACACGCACCCAGAGATATTTTTTGCTAAGTAAATCAAACCTACAAATTCCAATTAAAACTGGAATTGCAGGAGAGGCTTTTAAAGAACACTTAACGCGAATCTATTAATTTATGAATAACTTGAATTTTATAGTTATTTTATATATTTTTTATTGCAATTTGAAGATAAATTTTTTATCTTTGTAACTAGAGTGATAAAAAAAAATTTGAATTTAGAATCATTACAAAATTTTCTATATTTAATTTTTTTTTTAAATTTTAGGAGTTCTAAACTTTTCTAGAAATAAGAAATTTGACAAATTAAAATACAATAATGGAATTAATTGGTGACATTAAAGTTGGTAAAAATACTTGAAAATTTTTATAATATTTTTAAAATTTTGGATTTATAAGTTTTTGCATATGACAAGCTTTCCAACAAATTTACATTAACCAATTGTTTCAAAAGTATTAGAAAATTTTTATGTATAATTATATTTAAGTTATAAAATTAATAGAAAATTTTAATTTAGTATTATTTATCAATATTTTTATAAAAATATTCATGTTCTGCTAATTTTCTCTTACTTACCGTTTTAAAATTTAGTGAATAAAAATTATTTTTATAATTAATATATATTCAATTTTATTTAAAAAATTTACTAGACATCTTATTATATTTTTATAAAAATTTTATAATTTATGATATTAATTAAGTTTAAAATAATCTATATAGTTAACATTTATTTTAAAAATAATGAATAATTTTGTGATATAAAATATGAATTTTTTTTAAATCTAAAATAAAAATTGAACCTAAATATTAAATTAATATTTTTTGATCACTTTAATTAAATTATATAATATATATAAAACATGCGAATCTTACACTTATACAATTGTATAATTTATTTATGCTAAATTCAGTTAAATTAAGTATTCGATTTATCATGTCGTGTAGTGTTGTCCCACATCGGTCATCTATCGATGTGTTAGAGAGTTTATAACTTCTCCCCTCATTGCCTGTTTTAACAGGTGATTTGAGTTATTTGATATCGTTCTCTGTAATTTCTCATTTAATGTCTCGTCGTGTTTATCTTAATTAGTCTTAATTGCTATACCAAAAAATAAAAAAGTATTTGTTTGGAATTTGACTAAGAAGGACAGATTTGAATTGACCGTTGGGGATTACTTGTTCACCCCAGCTGGAGATGTTTATAGAGTGAAGTATCATGAAGATACGGAGTTCTTCATCAAATGGGATGGGCATTGGGATATGTTCTTTGATGAGGATTTTGATGCAAGCTAGGAAAGCCACTGAGATTTGAGTTAACAAATGGGTCTACTTGAAAGTGGCATCCTTTGGTGCCTTCTTGATTTCTATTTGGTGAATTTTGGTGGTTTTCTTATGTTTTGTTTAAGCATGCTTTTTAGATTTGAGAAGGAATAAGAATTGTGGTATAAAAGAAGTTTTTAGTGTTGTCTCTTTGTATCTGTTCAATGATGAGGTTTAGATGTATAATGTATTATGTATCCGCACTTTGATGCTATGTTCTGTACATCGTTGTTACTTTAAGGATTGTGTACCATTTTTGCCAGAAAGACGTGTCTTTTGGATCTACAACACAAGCCATGAGCTTGGATACTGAACATTTGAACTTTGCATACTTTTCGGCGTTTAGTCCTCAATATCTTCCTTTTCGGCATCTTAACATGAAGAGACAAATCACCGCCTCTATAAATTTCATGGTCCCAATAAGGCAATGAACAGAGACCTGCACACAAAGAAGGGGAAAATTCTTTGATTGTTTTTAAGTATGACATTATTAATGCAATATCATGCTTTATGAGTGTTTTTGGAACTAGTTTTCATTGAGTAAGAACAATTTGGTGACAAAATTCTACTTTTTATCGAAATGAAAGATGAGGATAAATTAGGTTTAGTTATGTAAAGTGGAGATTGTGCCTTTATTAATACATCTGTTCTGGCACCTCTTACGTCTTAATTAATTATTTGTACTAATTTAGTAGAGCAATTTATTGATTTAGTTGAATTTAGTATACATAGTCAGCCATTTATTGGATATTAGATTAAACCAAATCCATAATATCAGAGATGAAGGGTATAATAGAAGAATATGAGACAATGACCTTATATTGAATCCTTAAAGGTCCCTAAAGAATCACCCATTTTGCACCCATTTTTGTACTCAAATTACTTACAACGTAAAATGTGGCTGCTTATTTTTCTACATAATTTGACTTAATGTTTGATATAAATGATTTAAGTGCAAAAATGCCAATTTACCAATTTATGCTGTATAGCTTTAGAGGTTGTTTTAATTAATATTCTACTAAGATTTAGATTTTCCAAAATTAACTAGAACCTCTCTTGCCCCGCTTTTTTCTAATCAACTGGCAACAAAAGAGAAGTTTGAAACAGCAGCATAATGGTTTATACCTCACCATTGGTTGTAATATGTTTATGTTTATGTTTACAAATAAAATTGGTTGCATAACTCGAACTTACTATCCTTCTATGGTTTTGTTATATAACATAGTATTTACATACATAATGAACAAGTATTGCTCTTGTCACCACCAGTCTTTGCAATTTGAGGTGGTTTTTGTTTATTGCTCAACAAACAAATCAGACAAAACTTAGTTCATCAGTAGTAGTGACAGCTTTTGTGGGTTCTTGAGAATCAAAGGCGGCAAGCTTCTTCCGCAATGTCACCAACTCTTCCCCGGCATCACATATATAAGCAGAAGCTTGTCTGCCAGACAAAGTTGCCCCTTCCATGCTGTCTATGTAGTCCTATATGAAACAAAACGATTAGTTCAGAGTTTAACTCTCTCTATCGTTCTTGAGAATAATGCAGCAAAGAGAGTCTTAATCATAATCGGAATCAAACGATTCAATGCAAATAAACTTACCTGCTTAGTGTACGAGCCAGCTAGGAAGAAATTTTTCACCGGTGTCTTTTGATTAGGTCGAAATGGATCTTTACCAGGTCCCTCCCTATAAAGAGATTGTCCAATCTTGACTACAGAAGACCAAGTAACTTCTAAACCTTGGGACGACGGAAATAAAGTCAAGACCTGAAAACAAGGCAAAAAATTTGAGCATATTTGGGAGACCAAAACTATTAGAAAGTATCTACTTACTCATTACCTCAAGAAAGAAAACAATATGATTAGGAAATAGCTCTTAAAGTCTTAAAGAAGGTAATAACCTGTTTTGTCACTCTAGATATGATTTCATCATTTGGTAAAGGCATGTAAGGGTCGCCTGGTGTCAAAACACATCTGAAATATGAATTATGTTATTAGAAAGGTTAACTCAAGAGTGATATACAATTGCACATCAGACGCTTGATAACATTATCTTTTACTTACTGGAGGAGTGAACCTTGTCCCTCAATGTAGTAATCTTCAGGAGAAGCAAGTGCTAGATCTGCAAAGCAAGAAAAATCTGCATCTGGAGTATAAAGAAGGTTATCTAATCCTGCAGCTCGCCTCAATTGCCTATCAATCACAAAGTAAAGAGTCTATGAAGAACTCAAGCAAAGCTTCATCCATTAGTTTTTGAATAAGTTATGACACTTGGTATTTTGTATATGAGAAAATCACCTTGACCGTTCAAGATCCTGTAGTTCTGTTACCCAGCCATTGTATCGTAGTTGCACAGTGACAACAGGTACTCCAACTAGCTCATAAATATTATTGAAGAAGTCCCATTCCTTCCATCCTTGTGGAATTAATCTCTTGATTCCAGGGACATCACATGCTGCCATCACGAAAAAATAAAAGCAGGCCAAGTATTATTCAACTGGAAAGGGAATAGCTGCACATAGACACCCAAAGGCATATGCACGCACAATGGAGTGAGAGGAATAAATTTATAGACAAACCTGCAACGTAAGCATCAGCTTTCACGATTTTCTTGTTAGTAGCCTACAATAAAATAAGAAGATAACATTGGGCTATAAGCCTTAAATTTGTCCCAGCTCCAAAGGAATGTGATTGTGATACTCAGTCACCAGTGTGGAAACTAAATTGTTGTGAGCTGAGACAGAGCTGCTCAAACTTCGAAGGAGTTATATATCAAAGTAAATACATCAAAAAAGTTAAATGTCTTCAATAATTAAACCTTAGAAACGTTATTAAGAGAACATGGTCCACCTTTGTAGATAAGTACTTTGAAGAAGCAAGACAAGAAAAAATATTACCCTAGACATGGCAATTCCAGTAACATGTGTTTCTCCATCTGTGGATTTATCATACAATATCTCTCGGCATCCCCATCTAAGATGAAACCTATTCCAGCATAATAAATAAATAAATAAAATGGTAAAAGAATGAACTAAGATAGAAGAAAACAAAGTGCAATTAGACAATCCCTATTTCAACAAGATCTGTAAAGTTCTTCGGTTATATACCTCCCCCCTCTGTCAGTGATGTACTTTCTTATCGGACCACTCAGGTAAACATCTGGGGATCCCTTGAGCATACGTAGTAGTGAAGCCTCTGTCTTAGTTGCAAACAACGCAAATATTGTGAGCATGCAACGAGCACTCATATTATCACAATCAATAAACCCAAGTGCATAGGCAACAGGATCCCACATTCTCTGGATACTCATGCGTGTGCCACCTTTGGACAAAAACCAATCAGAGAAGCTAATCTGTGTTGAGAGAAACATATTTATCAGTTTAGTTTCAATCAGAAATGGGACAAATCCAAACGAATTGTGTTATAAAGTAATGAAGACCTAAAGCACCTAAAATATTCATAAACCGAAAGAGGATCAAGGGTCAAAACTTCTTTAATTGAAAGAGAATTAAATTGGCTCAAACAAGAAGAAATGTAATCTAAAAATCACAATTAAATACATCATTCTTACTCTATCCAAATTTCGTATGTCCCTCAGAGCTCCATCTGGATCAACAAGAGCCTTAACAACTGGACTAAGGGCAAGAGCCACAGCATTTCTTGCTTTATCATAAGGCTGCACAAATGGTGTTTGAACAAAATTATTTTTACAGCATTCTCAAACAAAACAAGAAGCTTCAGCATCTTTAACATCCAGCTAATGGGAGAGACTTCAGGACATGAACACAAGAATTATTGCTTTATTTTCCCTTATGTTTCTAATTTAATTCTCTCCTAATGTATAAACTGGGTACAGAAACAATTGAGACAAAAAAAATAATGATTCTGATGATCAGACAAGTGGCAGTGGCAATGTTAAACAATACCTTCAATTGATTTGTAGACAAAAAAGCACGAATTCCATGCAGCGGAGCCCCAATTGGAAACCGAAAATCAAGTTCTACAATGGAAATAGAGTAGCAGGTGTTTGCTTGTTAATTAACCATTCATATATATGTATATATGTATATATGTGTGTGTGTGTGTGTGTGTGTGTATTTTTAATCGTTCAAACATTCATATATTTGACGTGATGTATAATAATATGTTACTAAAAGAAGAAAGACTTGAAAAAAATACAGTAATAGCAATATCCAGGGCAGATTAAAAAACAGATTATACCTCCAATTTCGCCTCCTTTGTTAATGAAAGTATGAGTATGTTCCTTCACAAGTAGATTTTTATCTGCATCAACCTAAGATTGAAAGAAGCACCAATAAAAATCATTACAGTTTAGCCAGTAAGAGCTTATTACAGTTGATGCATTATTAAAGAGAATCGGCAGAAGGGAACATATGCATGGCTTACCTTTTTCATCAAACGAAATAGATTGTTGTAACAACCAAAGAAAACATGAAGTCCCATTTCGATGTGGTTTCCACGTTTATCAACAAAAGATCCCACTTTTCCGCCAATGAAGGACCTAGACTCGAAAATATCCACCTGAAGAAACCAGTATACTAATTACTGGGGTCTTTGACGGCAATCAGTAAACTATGCAAACGTACATGCTGTCATGCTGTGATATGCTGACAATCAAAATTCACTTGTCAAACAACTCTAATGGGGAAGGGAGGTGAGGGCACTCACATGGCCATCTGTACTTGAATTGTAAAGACATACAATGTCAAAAGCAAGTACTTCAACCCTAATGTGAGCATTTTAAGTTGCAGAAATAAGTAAATCAAACCTCATGGCCTTGGTCCAATAGCTCAACTGCAGTTGACATGCCTGCAAGCCCAGCTCCAATAATAGCTACCTTCAGTTTGGGCCCCCTGTAATGTTCAGGTTCAGGTGGAAACAACCCTTTTGGTGCTGGAAGATCAAGAATTGAATTTGACATGTACACGTTAGCAATGGTAGCTAACTCAATCAAGTAAATATCTGCTACACATCAAATACACAGATGTTTCTCAATGTTAACATAAAAACAAAATCTTGGCGAATTTATACTATTCAGAAGTCGAAACAACATCAAGATGTAACCTTTCTTCATTTACTTTTTGACACAAGTAAATAATCAGGCACTTCTTTGATCACATTCAAATGACCAAACAATACTTATTTTAGCATCTGCTTTGAAAACCATGGAATGGGGTAAATCTCAAGTCTAATAATATACCAACAAAATTGTTGATTTCATCCCAAAATCCAGGAGACTTCATCCGTCAAATTCATTATAAATAAACCCAATTCACAAAAACTCTTCAGACCCACTATATATCCAATTCAAGTAAAGAAGGGGAGAATGGAAAATTACCATTTACACTCATGTCTGAAACATTTGTGTCCAAGGAAGACCGAACCCAGAAGGACCTTTGAATCCTCAAGGGAGAAGTAGAACGGTGAGGCAAGAACAAGAACCCAGCAGTCTCCCTACTGTTTCCAATGAAAGAAGCTGCCGGGGAAAGAACCCAAGAAGCCATAACTGGAAGCTACCAATAACTTCACAAAGCTGAAAAGCTCTGTCCTTGCCTAATCAATGAACAGCATCAAGCTCTGTAAAGAGAGGAATAAGGGTGAAATTAACTGGGTGGTTTACACTAAAAGGGCAAAGAGAGAGAGAGAGAGAGAAATGGTATCAGGGGTGGAGAAGATGCTGGGGTTGAGAAATTTGTCAGCTAATTGAGAGATTAAAGTTTTCTTGGACTTGGTTTTGGAAGTTGTGTAGCTTTTGTTGGCAGCTTGCCCTTTGCCCCTTGTATTATATAGTAGGAGAAATGCTAAAAAGCCTAACTAAAGCCTAACTTTGCACACAAATTTACAATTAACTGGCTGATAGTGAAGGCAGTCTTGGACATGGGTTTTAATCTGCCTTCAACTAATTTAAAGTGTATTATGTATTCAAAATAGAATATATTAATTTTAAAAAATAAATTAATTATTAAAATAAATTTATATGTGTAAGCCACATGTTCATAACAGTTATAATTTCTTTATTTTAACAATAATATTTACATGTGACAAATATCTATTTGCTTGTTTAGGATATTTTCATGTATGTTAAAATACTTACCTATGTATCGACAAAAAGAAAAAAAAATTGCTTACCTATGTAGTTAGTGGTGTATGCCATTACCTATGTATTGTTTGCCATAGTGCGCCACCAATTATGAAAGTACTTCTATTCTTTAATTCCTCTAGCTAATGGCTATGAAAAACAGATAACCCAACTAAGCACAAAGTCTTATTATCATTATTATTTTGTTAAGAAGTTTAAGAGAATTAAATTTATTATTTTCTAAAAAATATTAATATAGAACATACGTGTCGTAAGGGGAAAAAAAACTTATGTCGTATATAAAATTTTGAATCTTGCTATGCGTTATGCTGTAAGCCGACCTAATGGAGTCATGTGGTTAGTCAGCCGTCTTAAATCAGTGAATTGTACGTTCTTTTAGCAAACTGCCAAAATTAGCTATTTGCGCAATGCAACGTGCGAGCGCAAATGCATAATTCAATGTACTTCTATTTCTCACATTCTTTTTACTTTTTTTTTTACTCAACATACTGCTTCTATTTCTCACACTCTCTAAAGAAGTTTCCTATTTTTTTTTTTTTTTTTATCAAACCATACTATACTAATTTTATTTAAAAAAACTTTTCTAAATAAGATTAAAAATATGAATATAAGATAGAAATGTAGGTACTTAAAAAACAATTGCACTGACACCTAAAACATACCCCAAAAAAACGCATGTACTGTTGGCCAAAATCCAAAATTATAACAACTCAAATCATATTCCTTTAATTGGCATAGAAGCAGCTTACTTGCATTTCATGAATCCCATTTCGTTTTCTTGGAAAATAACGTCCGCAAGTGGCAAGAAGGCAATTCAATACCCATATTAGCCGATTCACTAGCAATTATGGAAGATCTGCGATTTAAAGTAAATTTTAGCCATTTTTATTGGAAAAAAATGTAGACTTTATGATGTTTTAAATCTATAGAAGATTATGATTACCACTTTTCTCACTTGCAGATGTGAAATACTTCTTCAGCTTGGCTTCAACTGCACCATTCGTATTGAGAAAAATAGAGCAAACCAACTACAAAATCAAAAGCTGCTAAATCCATCGGGTCTGTCAACTTGGAGAATGATAGCAGGTGTAGAGGTGAGGCTTATAATAGATATGGAGTAGTTTCAATAGCATTATCCAGTGAGATTCAAATGACTGATAGTCCTACCACTCCAGTGTTGAAAAATGAAAACTAATGCTCCTTTGAGCACCCTCAAGAAAAGAAGAAGAAAATCATGGACTAGTTTGAAGGAAATTGCTTTGTGTTGTGAGCCTGAAATCAATAATCAATAAAAACATCCCTAATTTGACAATCCCATTCCATTCTTCTTAGGGTAGAACAGATGTATAATTCCTTTTGTTTCTTATCTCAGTTTATGAAATTTGTGTGCCTTTCGGTTTCGGCTCATGTTTCACATATTTAAAAATCTGTAATATTTTTTCCTGCCTAGTCATTTTGAGAGTCAATTTGAGATTTGTTTGCTTGAATTTTGCTTCTCTAACAACAAAAATTATTCATTTAACTAAAATATTGCAAATATGATACATGAGGCCAATAATATTCATGGTTAGTGCTAACATATTTTTTTTAATGTGTTGTTTTTGGTATAAAAAGTTAAACTCACAGCTAATATGATAGTAGGAGAGTATTTCTATTACTTATTTCAATAATAATAAATAATTTCATTCCTTAGAATCGTATCTTTCTTCTTTTTTAACTCTTAACAATAAAATTATAGAAAAAAAGAGCTTGAGATAAGTTAGTTGGCAAAATTAATTAAATTTATTGTTGATTTTATGATAAAAGGTTGGTAATTCGAGCTCAAAAAATCCTTTTTTACCCATTCGAACAAGGATTGTAAGCCAACATTGTACTTTGATATGTATAAAAAATGGGGTTGAGCCTATACCCTTCTAGCACCTCGCAACCCTTTTCTTTGACCCAAAAAACAACAATACACTTAAAAAAATGTGCAAAATTTTGTCACCATAGTTTTAGATGACCCAATGACTGCAACCATTGTCTTAGGGATTTCCGGATCTCATTCGCGTTTATATTGAATATTAGCAATGTGCTCGAAAATTTGCTTAGTCATGGTGAAAAAAGGGAAGTAACAAAATGAATAGCAGAAATTAAAATATGAGACGTACACAAGCCATGGTTGAGTGAAAGGTCAAGAAGCCTCAAGGCAAACTTTAGTAATTTAAAATCGCATAAGACAAGCAAAAACTTTTATAATTTAAATTAAATGGAAGCCTTTTAAATGAAATAGAATTATTAGATTAAAAATATTGTTTAATTAATCAAATGTTTTTTTTATATAACTAATTAATCAAATGTTAAGAGACAAATTTGCAAACAAACTAAAATTCTGGATATCTACCATAATTTACCCTTAATTAAAACCTAGTCAAAGGTTGAAAGGAAATACACCTAATCAAATTCCATCCATCAACAAAAAAAAATAAAAAAATAAAAGTTTAATTATATGGTATAATTTTTTTTTATATAAAGGTCTAATTGTATAGTATAATTTTTTTTTTACGTACAAAGTTTTATTTTTAATTCTCTTAAAAAAAAAACATATATTCATTTTTTTTATAACGTAAATGAATATATATTTTTTTAGTGGTAGAATTCTCTTTTTTTTTCTTTTCCGGATAGGTAAAAAATGAAATTGTTCTAGTAATAATTCAATGGAGAGATTGGTGACTTAAAAAGAAAAAAAAGGGGGGAAAAACCGAGAGATTGAGAGGACAAAAAAAAAAGAGAGAGGAGGTTTATTGATTTTACCCAAAGAAAAGGTAGAGTCTTGCCATATTGTTGAACAGCCTAATTGACTGCGTCCTCGGAATTCACTTAAATGTCCTGAAGGCTGAAACACAAGTAAAATCTAATCGTTGAGCCAATCTTAGTTCCTCCCATAATATTTTTCACGTGGATTTGCCTTTCAAACTTGTTCTGGCATCTGATTTAATCTGTCATTTTCAAGAATATAATTTCAGTTAAACTCATGGAAAAATGGGACTTTGAAGCTCTTATGAAGAAGCAAAAGATGCACGAGGTATGTTTGATAAAATAGCTCATTGCCAGTTCTATTATTTTGCCTCCAATTTTCAAAATTTCCCGCTAAATTATCAATTCACATTTTATTTTCATTGTTCATGTATAGAGGGATAGAATCAGTGATCTTCCAGATGAAATTTTGATACTCATTATAACTCGATTGCCATCACGAGATGCGATAAGAACAAGCCTGCTTTCTCACAGATGGAAAACTCTGTGGCGTTTGGCTGCACCTGGTATGACAATTTTGAATTTTGATGCATCCAAAAGGAGGAACGTCATGAGAAGTCTTGGCAGTAAGAATGTTGAAATCGAAATCGAATCGGATAAGCTTGTATTTGGTGTGAATAAATTGTTGGAATCAAATACCATGTCTGAGATTGAGGAATTCACATTCAGTTTCTTTATTTTGCCAAAGCATTCTATTGATATAGACAACTGGATTACAATTGCTGCTGAAAAGGGTGTTCAGAGACTTGAATTGAACTTTAGTAAATTATGGCATGGTTATAATTTTCCCAAGTATATTCCTAATCTGTATTCGAGGTTGCGAGAATTGAATTTGAAACGCGTTAAAATCTCCCAACAAGCTCTTGAGTCCTTGTTTTCTAATGCTCATTCTATAGAAAATCTTTCTCTGGCTCTTTCATCTGGCTTTGAAAAATTGAATCTTCTTCCCTCACAATGTCCAGTATTACAGAAGTTGCTAATATTCTTTTGCTTTGGCTTGGAAGATATCAATATAATTTCTGCACCAGAACTTAACCATTTGGGGATAACCTTATCTAGTCTTTGCACCCTTTGGATTGATTCTGCCCCAAAACTACATTCACTTCATTTTAATTCAATTATTCATGATATGTCTATTATGTTTGCTCCTCAACTCACCGAGGCATTTTTTCGGTTCATTTTACACCACTTGCCTAATTCACCTTCCGGATCTTCTATGGCAATATCAGTACCCTTACGCTCAATTGAAGAAACTCAAGCTCTTCTTGTGTCTTGAGGTTAGTAATTATTGCATGATTCGTTATCTCACTCTTACTAATCAGTGTTTTATTTCTTATTTCTTTTGATGTAAATGATTAGGAATCTGATGCCGCTGCTAGGCAACTGTGTGACCTACCTGTTTCTCAATTGTCTAGTTTCAGTAATCTTCAACAATTGGTATTGACAATTGGGTCATTCCACTGTAAACAATCTATTCTTTGGCCTTGTGTTCTGGTAAAGGCTGCTCCTTACTTGTCCAAGTTAACTATTATAAAGGTCCGTCTCCTAAGTATTGGATATTCACATTTTAGAATGATTCAGCTTATTCTTGTTGCCAAAAGAAAAGAAAATAAGAAGGATCGTATTATTTCTCAATTTTTATCGGTTATGTAAATGGCAGTGGCAGAGGCAAAAGGAGCAGTATATGATGACCCAATTTGTAGAGGTATGATATATTATAACCATAATATAACTTTACTATTAATTTCATCTTCTTATTTTCCTTTTCAGTTCCTATTTTATTTATTTTATCAATTAATAAATAGGTAATGGACTCATGACATTACAAAATGGTTAGAGTATACCAACATAACTTGTGCCTTTGGTCAATTACATCAACATAGTTTTGAAAACATGACAAACTTGATATTCTAGATGTTAATCTATTGTAGCTAAAATGCAACGTCTACTGCAATTATAAGGAGAGTTTCAATGTTCGATTTCCCCATCCCCGTTGTAGAGTTATTTTGGCTTGTATAGATACATTTACCCAAAATTAAGATTCACGTTCTCTTAGCCTCTACATGTAAATTGTAATCCATAATATCTTATTCTAGTCTCCCTCAAGTTCCATTAGTCAACTCAAGCTTGCTAGAGCAAAGCAAAATGCATCTATAAATTCTTTTCTCGATGATAACAACACATCTAGCAGTCTAGTTATACAATGTCCATCAATTCATATCCCTCATTGTTTCTGACTTGAGCAGCCACTTCAACGATGAATGAAATGTGTATATATGCAACTATGATCAATAATTCAGGGTAAAATGATTATTTTTATCATCATCTGCAGCAGCAGCAGAGGAAGCCCTATAAACGGACCAACATTCCTAAGGTATGATACATGATGAGCAACACATATATAAACAATGTACTTGTAGTTCTAGGTTCATGGATCAAAGATTTAGTTCTATATTGATATTGTGATTTGTTCTGACATATGTACAGGACAAACTTAACAAATTGAGAGAAGCTGCTATGTTTACACATAAATGCCTTAAGATGGTGAACTTGAAGGGGTTTACTGGAAAGACAAGTGATGTTGAGCTTGCGTTGCACTTGGTTACAATTGCTGTGAGTCTCAAGAAGATCACTTTTGACACTCGCATTTATGAAGGTATTCCACATGAATTTCGAACTCAGTGTGTTGAAGCTACAAATTCAGAAGTGTTTCGCAAGCATGCTCAGCGATTGAAAGCTAAGATAGATCCTGAAATAGAAGTAGCAATTATTTAGTTTTAAAATGCTCAAATATGTGCTGTTCCTTCCTTTGTTTTGTTATCTTAAATTTATATTGATATTTTTCCTCAAAAGTACATTACATTTGAAGAGAGAAACATCGACTAAAATTATTTCACTGGCAAGTGCACAAGGCACGAGTTCCCATATAGCTATGATATAGAACTAAACAAATGATGCTAACTAAAAATTATATGGTCATTGTGTTATGCCTTACTAATTTTTTTCTATAAACTATGCTTGATCTCATGGTTATGTGCTGCAATTTGGACGTAAGTGTAAATTGCAAACATTGGATGAGTTTGGAGGTTTGAAACTGGTCGCATGATTGTTTTGGAAAGGTCTGGGAGTGTTGCTTCTGTTCAAGTACTTAAATGCAGCTGGATTGCTGGACTGCAAAGTAAGGTTTGGAAGATGAGAATGTTAATTGAAGAGACTCCTGATTTTGTTTGCTGGAGTTCTTTAAGGTTTTCAATTATATCTAGGGCCTTCTTTGGCAGCCATGGGATATAATAATTATGACTCATGCTACTCATTTTCCCTTTTCAATAAAAAATTATTCTTAAAAAATAACGCTGTTAAGCCTATATGGCTAAAGTTGTATTGCCAAAGGAATGGCCAATGGGTGGAGATACTTCGTTGTGTGTTGTGAAGGTAATAAAATTTCTATGTTAAGGATATATGGAAAATTCAATTTTATAAAAATATCAGGAATTAAAATATGTAAAAACAAAAACTTATTTAAATTAGATAATATAGCATCTAGTATTATAATCTAAACAACAATCATGTTGCTCAAATATTTTCCCACCATCTTTCACAAAAATGTAAAGGGTCCGTTTGGTTCATACTTAAAAAATAAATTTCTAAAAATTAGAATATGATCGGAAAATTATTTAAAATTTTGATTTGTATTTGAAACTATTTAATTTTAACTTTTGTGCTTGTTATTATATTCAAAAACTTATTTCTAGATATTTCTTAGTTTATATTTTATAAAACTTTTAAAAAACATGGAAAACAACATTTACTTGTGTTCTAAAAACAATGTATTTATAAGATATTATTTATAAAAAAAAATTACTTGAAAACACTTCTACCAAACACATATCCTTATGTTTGTTATATTTATTTGTTTTCAAAAATAAAAAAATTGTTTTCAATTCCTATACCAAACAGAACCTTAACAATTGGTATTTGTTTCCCTATTTTCATGAAACTATTACCTTTTAAGCTGTTTTATTTCTATATATTTATGTTTTTTAAGTGAATGGTTAATTAAATAATTGGTCACTATATCTATAACATAGATCATATTAAAATAGTTAAAATAACTTATTTGATGCTTAACTGAAAATGAAAGCAATTAATTTTGTTTTACTTTGTCAAGCACACCTCTTTGCATAGACAGAGGAGCATTTTACATTTCATCCCTTGTTAATAATGCTATCTTTCAAGCTGACATAAGAAAATAATACTAAAGACCACAGCTCATGCCCATAATGAAATCTCTCTCAACTATAAAAAAAAAAAAAAACTCGTAATGAAATCTATAAATAAAAGACCAACATCTTAAAAAACTATCCAATGAACTTATAGGCAAGCAATAGCTCTGCAAGAATTTGTATAGTAAAAGAAAATTTCGAAAACATTCTATACTCATTAATAGCAAATCCACAAAACTAACAACGAAGGCATGTTGAGAAAGAAAAAGAACCATAAGGCACCAACAACTTCAGTCTGCCTCAGCAACTGGTTCATCAGCTGCCCTGTCAACCTTGACACCAACTTTCTCTGAGTAGTCAACAAATCACATAATGAGGATCAATGTTGGCGCAACCATAATGATATTAAAACAAGATGCAAAATAAGCAAACTCGCACAATGCACCATGAATGTGATTTGAAAATTGCAGGTAAGATATGGCATGAATCATTTGCTCAGAAGAAAAAATATCAGGGCATCAATTGACGCAAACAATTGCTGCACATGCATTCAATTCTGCATACATTCCAAACTACATAGAGTATGGTTCACACACCTCCATCAAGTTGCCAAGGTAAAACTTGAGAGCTTTCAATAACTTGACTTTGTGAATGAAAACATTCTGAAGTGGATAGATGCTGTGTGTCGTCTTCTCAATATCTCTGCCAATCATTTCAGCTGAAGTGGATAGATGCAGTGAATTGCCTTCTCAATCTCTCTGCCAACCATTTCAGGAATGAACTTTGACACTAGCTCCTTCAAGTCACAAGATGTTTGCCTCCTTTATCATAATTTCCTTCATCTTCCTACGAATCTGATATGCAGAGATCCAAATAAACCAATTATTATAATTGGAAAAAAGAAACAAATTGCATTAAACACCACATTGAAATTTGAATTTAAACCTGACGAATCTGACTGGACTCGGCATAGCAGGTCCTCTTGACTTGGTTTGCTTGTCGTCTGGTAAATCCAATGCAGAACATCCTTAGAGTGTAGTTATCAGTAGTCTTGACATCAACATGAGCCTCAATAAGTGTTGACCACTTGCAGACCAATGACTTCAGCTTGTCAGTAGTGAAGTATTTAGCACAAGTAGAGTCCATGAAAATTTGAAACTAAAAATTACTCTGAATGGTACTTTAACTTCTCAAAATAGATTTTAAATGAAATTTGTAAGAACATTCCTCCCCTGCACATCTTCAGCTCTGAGACGAATTTTCCTGTAAACATGATCCTCGTCCTTCTGAAGATCACCCAGGGAAATCTCGAATAATTTGCGTTTGAGACCTTCAGAAGCAATCTGTTGCCAGTAAACACAAAACAATAGATATTCGTGAGTCCCTACATTGAAGCAATTGGAATGTCAGTACATATTTACAACATAAACAATGAAACATGGGCCATGGTCCATACAAAACCCTAGGCACTAATACAAATATGAACAATCTAATTGAACCAACAAAAAAGAGTAGCTAACCCATAGAATATTATGTACAAGGGCATACGGCAATTTTCAAACTAAAATATAATAATTTATTTGCTTTTTTGAATAATTTTTACTGCAAAACATAACATAACAAACTCTACAAAAAAGAAACAACGTGAAGAAACAGTCTAACCTTTGTACCCTGAGTCCTGGTGACAAGAGTTTGCCAACCTGTCTGTGTTTGAAAATAGAAGGTTCCTCAATATCATACTAAGGCTCCTTAATATCATACTAAGGTTCCTTAATCCTTCTTGGAAAAGGGATCAGCCCTGAATAATTGATATAATGTCAGCATAAGCATCCACTTACGTTTAGTAAATACTATACAAATTGAAATTCTGTCTTTGTTAAACAAATTTCTGAAAAGTAAGAAAATTTAAATGAAAAAGTAACAGGATTGTTAATTATGCTTACGCCTTCTTCTTTCCTCCCTTCTTACCCTTCGAAATAATCTTGTTCTTCCTGAAAATCCAACAATAAGTTTCAGCAATAACAAAAACGAAAACCCTAACGTAGTGATAATTGAAACAGATACGAAAGGGAATGAAGCATATACCCTACAGCCATGTTGTTGACCTAGAGTTTCTGCTCTCTGAGTTGGAAAAGAGTCATAAGAAACAGACAATAACTGATATAAGCTATAGTACAATTGCAGAGGCTCGAAGTGTTTTTCTATATGATTTTGCGGCTTTCTTTTGCGTTTATTTACGAAAGTAAATAACCAGGGCACGTGATTTTTTTTTATTTTCCTTCTCTTTTTTCATGAAAAATATTTAATAAGGTCTCGCAAATTGGCATGAATTTACGATTTAATTTAACAATTGTTTGTTCAAGACTGTCAGAAAAGTTTTTTTTTGTTGCCTTTTTAGTTGCAAATGTTAAATAATTTTTTATAAAGAGAAAAATAGTTATTGTGACAACAACAAAATAAATTACTGAATTAAAAATTTATTGCTGTTATTTTTCCTCTTATTTTTTTCCCACCTAATGTGTAACTTTAGTCTTTTAGTTTACAGAATTAGATATTGTAAAATAAATTGAGAATAAAATATTAATTTACATATTAAAATTAAAAAAATTTAAAATCAAATAAATCAAAAAACTTAAAATAACAATCACACACTCACATACGATAGCGTTTGAATTAGACTCTCTCAACTCACAAAAAACATATATCACTGCAATATAAGATAATTGGTATGAAAAACTTTTTCAAAATAATGACAAAAATGTCGACAATGTGGCTCCAATTCCATGTAGCAAAATCCAGAAACATTTGTCCATCCATATACTCCTCAATATAGGCAGTGATAACGCTAAGTAGCTGCTGTTTCTTTATCAAATAGTTAGACCGATCAAGTATGTTGCTAAGGTTTTTTCAAATATTCTTGTAACCTTTTCTTGATACAAATGTTACTTCTCACAGGCCTTTGGTTTTAAAGAGATTGAAAAAGTTCGCACTAGTACCCAATCAATTTGAAGCAAAATGTAAAATTAGCTCTGCTAAGCCTAAGAGTCACAGATCAAGAAAAGAGAAACAATAATGCAATAATATTACGTCTCAACACGAATAGCGTAAACATTGACAAGATTATTAGAAAAGCAGGGGGAGAGTTCAAAATATCAAAAAGAAAAAATCTAAAATTATAACTTAAAAGGAAAAAGTACACATTCCTAGTCTGGTACTTGACACTGTAAAGAATACATCACATTCTCATACTAGGGAATTGGAGAAGTGTTCCAAAACTAATGCAAGAAATTCAGATGATCATCTAAGCCGATAAGGACCAAGCTGACAAGGCTCCTCCTACTTTTGAGAAGGATAACCCTAAAAAATAGCCTCAAATATAGATGAAGGATTATGAAAACTTCAAGTTTTTCAGGGCAGTAGTAAGCAGAGAGAGCTTATCAGGAGCTCTTTGTTTGTAGTCTTCTTCCAAGGCTGCTGCTGCCAAAGATTGTAGATCTGGGCATTCTTTGTCTTCCTTGTTCCGCCCTTTGGCTAGGTGCCCAATGGCTGATGTGCACTGCATAACAGGAAAAAACTTTCAGGTTCTCAGGTTGGTAGCTAACAAATGATAAAATGGTCTTTGTAAAGAAAATAAATAGTTGCTAAAAGAAAAAAAGATGAGAAATATCGGAAACAATCATCTACATGAAATGAAACTAAAAAGTTAAAGTTAAACCTCCTTAGAGCACATAACCTTTGGTACTGTTGTATCTAGAAAGAAAATGAGCGAATAAGCTTACCGAGCAAATACCAAAAAGTGCTCTGGTATTCTTGCCTCCAGTCAAGTCAATTGCCAATGCATAGTATTTCTTTGCTGTTTGAAGGTTTTCTAGCCCACCAAGTGTGCAAAGCACCTGTTGGCCATGAGAAGACAGATTAAATACAGAAAATCATGGAACTATCCAACTTTCTAGCACTTTTTTTGTTGTTGTTGTTTCTGTTGTTAAGACATTTGGTTAAATGAATGTCATAAAATGTCATATGGTTTATCATTATATTAGACACACATTGTATTATCAGGACATTAACACTTTGCTTCCACTGTAATGTAACTATAGTAGGGTTAAAAACTTAGGAGATGATAGTAGAAGAGCAGCACCCTATAATTGTCAGCTAGTGGATACTTCATACTTTCTTTGGACGAACTAAAGATATGCTCCACTAGATTTCTCTCTCACTCACTCCCACTCTCTCTATCACCCATTCAACCTCTCTGAAAAAATACCAAATCAAAGAGAAATTAACAACAATAACAAAGAAGGAACATACATCAGCGTAAGCTAAGTGATACAATGGAATAGTTGGCTGTAACAATATTAGCTCCTCGTAGCAGAAGGCTGATTGCTTGTACCTAATTACCAACATGGAAATAGTTCATTAGTTGGAAAGTAGAAACAGGGCAGGCAAAGTTCAATACTAACTTTACTTGCAGTCTATTTTTCTTTTTATCTTTAACAAACAACTAAAGAGGACTTACAATTGAAGGGACACATATATTTCAGCCAGTTCTCTCCAAGCATCATTGTCAGACATAAATCTGCAAAATAGGAGATCCCGACAAGTTAGCCAGCCTCTTTGCTGAGTTGTAACTATAAATTTTAGAAAACCATTAAAATCTTCCTCACATTTCAAGATATTTATTGAGCCATTCGATAGCCCCCAACAGATTGCCTTGTGCTTTTGCCATGGCTACCCGTCTCTTATGTACTACCTATACCCGAAAATAATCAAACCTGAGCTGATATTTCGTTATTATTCTAAGGAACACATCTCTTTTCTAATGTTATGAGAAAAATAACAATCAATACATTAATGTGTATGATCATCATTTTAAGAAGAATAGTGGAGGTGGAATTTACTTGATCACATGGGTTATCCTTTAAAAGGCTGGAGTATGCCTTTTCTGCTTCTACATAGGATCCCTTTGCTTCAAGCAACATTGCCTCAAGCCGACCTGTCATTTATGTATAAAAATAGGTGAGGCACCACATATCAAGTATAATAAAAGATGAAAGTATTACGGCAATAATAATTACCCTATATTTAGAAGGATATCTTTTTTCTTTATTAAAGTTTTATCGCGGCTTTTTAGTATTGTAAATTGCAAGCAAATGATTAAGCTTTGACAGGTCAAACTATCTATTTGTTTTTTGGGATGAATCTGACAAGTCAATATATTGAACTGGTAAAATTTCTACCTGGGCAGATTCCAATCGGTAGCTTTGCTTAAAGCTTGGGAACTCTCATATCCAAAAAGGCAGCTTGTTCTAAAAAGGTGGAATGATTGATCTAGAAAGATCCATAAATGGTTTAATAGTACGTGAAACACATCAATATTTACTAAGATGTGCTCTCAATCAAAGCATTCCAGCAGTGATTCATGAGGAAGAGCAAAAGAAAGATGGACAAATGCATGCATCCAGATTGTCATTATGAAGAGGCAGGAGGCCAAGCTACAAATGAGATTTGCCCCTCTAACACAAACGCTCATGTATGCAGTTACCATCCTGAGCTAAAACTCAGACATAAGAAACATAAAACAACAATACGCTAGTTTGACTTACCAACCCTTCTACTCTCTGGAAACTTCTTCTGTAGAACCTTTATGCAGTCCTGCATTAAAATAGTCAAATAAGAAGAGAAAGAAGAAGAAGAGATCCAGAAGTTAAATCAAAGAAAAAATCACGTTTGAAGCAGCAATGAAAAAGCAACACAGGAAAATGCTGCAATTCAGGAATACCTTGAAAAAATTTGTAAATCTAAAACCTATAAGGAAGCCTCTCTAAATCAATAGAAATTAATTCAATAACTTTTCAAGGATAAAATATTAGTGAAGATGGTAAATTCAAAAAAAAATTACCGCTTCCCCCTTCCCTTCCAAATCTAAAAAGCTTTCTAAGACAGTTCGGGAACACTGTGCCAATAAAAATGCCTCACATGCAGGTTGACACATGTAACTTGTTCTAAAAGATGCACTTTGGAGGGAAACCGCACACAAAGGAAAATATGCTACACATAAATTCAGAATTAGTTTGCAACAAAATCAAATATAACAGTAGATGAAATTTCACAGGATTGATGCAGAAAATGGTATTTATATATCAAAAAGGAAAACTTAAAGTTGCGTTTTGGAAAGGACCATTAAATATTTAAGAACTTACCTTTGCGACATCAACACTATGGCAGTCCATGGCTGCAACTGCCACCTGCTCGTATAAGGTCCATTCTACATCAAAGAATGAAGTGCTAGTAGTCAAGTTAGGTATCCATTCATTTATTTCATTCATAAGATTTATTTCCAATAAAAAAGGGGCTGTAAACTGGAAAAAGCAATTGCAGAAGAAACCTATTGATACTTGTATAAATATAACGGCACTCACTGAAATCAGTTGCCAATTTAATCCATACAGACACAGTCTATAATAAGGTAATTGTTAAGTTCATAGAACAGTGTAGTTGATACATAATTATATAGTCAAAGGCACAAAAAGATATCCTGAACCATGCTAAATTCATTAAAGTTTTATATTTCAATAATATTAAAGATGTATGTGCAAACTTGCATGATAAACGCAGCTGGATTGACACAAAATGCTAAAATTTAAATTGCTTAAGCAAATAGTAATTCTCAAACATTTCCAATTCCAATAAGTTTCCATGACCAAAGAACACCCAAAACACAAAGCAACCCAAATAAATTAGCAAAAAAATCAAATACACCCAATTGCATATAACCTTAACTTTTTCTCCATCTTTAGAAACTGTCACGCAAACCCAATCCAAATCAAGCTTTGGCAAACTAAAAAAAGACACAAGTAACTCATTGAAAATACCCAAAGACAAGCTCAATACTCACCATCTGAACCAAGACTGGATCGCTTTTTGAGGTCGTTCAAGATCGATAAACCGTGCATCAACACCTTATCAGAGCGTCGAACCTTGAGTTTTCTAACGACACAGAGGTACTCCCAAGCTCCTCCTCCACCATTATCAACCTGGTTCTCGAGCCTTTCCAATTGGGCTTCCTCTGTTTGGCTCACCATCTTCGACAATTCAGAGAAACCAAAGCTATCCAATCTCTTGTTTGTATCTCTCTGATCACTGGCCAGTTTTTGAATCTGTTATTGGGCGATAGAGAGAGATCATAGACTGTCGAACTCGATGTATATATATATATTTTTTTATAACAGAAATAAATGTAATTTTATTAAAGAGAAACTAGCAATTCGGAGATTTTGGGCCAATCTAATTCATAAGCCATTCCTCGGATGATTGAGGTGGGCTTATCTTCCCTCTCCTTCTCGATTTATTGCCAATGCATGGCATGAATTTTTGATTCCCATATTTTTTTTTTTCGTTCTCGCTCTACGACAGTATTTTTGAGAAAAAAATTTACAATTTTATCTCTTTTTTTATCTTCTTCATTTTATTATTCTCAATCGATGGCCTTTACGCTATTTTATTACAGCGAACTGGGATGATATTAGACTCCCACCAAATACTACTGTTCAAGCAAGAGATCTTTGGGAGGTACGTACGTTACATACCAATAATTAATTATTATAATATTTTTAAACTAAAACTGCTACTACTCTAATTTAAAACAAAATTGAATATATATATATATATATAGAGAGAGAGAGAGAGCGCTAGAGCTGATATAGTTAGTGATTTAGATTTTGGAGATTTATATTGAATTAATTTAGATTTTGCATATTTAGAGCATATAGTGATAATTTTGAGATACTCTGTTTTTGCTAGGCAAAATAGAGTATACATATACATATTATGTAAATAGGTATGTAAACTGTTTACATACTATGTAAACTGATTTACATAGTATGTAAACTAATTTACATAGTATGTACATTAGTTTACATACTATGTAAATCATTACTTGTTGTATGTAAATTGGTTTACTTAGTATATAAACTGGTTTACATACTATGTCATCTTCCATCTTTATGTATTATTTGGTTTGAGTAACTGATGAACATGAATTAAATGGCTGCTGCAAATAATTTAAGTACTCTTTAGCTTTGATAGCATGGTATGCTCACAAGAATTGATTATAAACAAGTACTAACCCACAAAAAATACAATGTTATTTTAAAATTGTCACCAAAAAGCAATGAGATTACTGCCCTGCAATAAAATGTGAAGTGTCATAAATATGAAATGGGATGACAGAGACCTAGATGCTTTGCAGATTATGGTGCATTAATTGGCTATTGAAAAATGGTTTCTCAATTCTCACTTTCTAATATATGTCATTATAAACCATGAACCTGAAAGCATGTAAAGGTCCAATAATTCATGTCAATTCATCATGGAATGATTCAATGCGTTTAAATGGTTTCTAACATAAGTTGATTTCTTTTACAAAATTTTGCATGCAACTTTCACGGACATTCTGAAGCAACTTCCCTGTATGACTACATATATTGCACTCAGAATCCTATAGTTCACTCTTATGAGCTCAATGATGCCCTCCAAAGTTCTGGTTTAGAAATTTATGATCTGCATCACTAAACCAATTTACATAGTATGTATATTAGTTTACATACTATATAAATTATTACTTGTTGTATGTAAATTGGTTTACATAGTATGTAAATTGGTTTACATAGTATGTAAACAATTACCTGTTGTATGTAAATTAGTTTACATAGTATGTAAATCAGTTTACATAGTATGTAAACTGATTTACATATTATGTAAACTATTACCTGTTGTATATAAACTGATTTACATAATATGTAAATTGGTTTACATACTATGTAAATCATTCTCATTATCTAATTCTTCTGCATTTAAACACAATCTCAAAAATAAGTATTTTCAAAATTCTGGAGTCCAGCAACTGGAATCAGTTTTTTCAAAACAATTTTGTTGTTGGTCATCTTAAGACATTGACATTTGTTGATTCTCAAGTACCTACGAATATGTTTTAAGAACAACGTGTTGTATAAACAGGGGCATTCAATAATTTTTATCTATGTTTTCAATTAATTTTTTATTGCAATTAATAATTTAGATCTCTGTTTGTTCTTGCCCCTCTAGCATATTATTGAAAGAGAACTTAGTTACCGTATTTTAATCTTATCCATTTTCAACACACTCCAAGTTATCAAAATTTGGATAAACATTTGAGTGAAAGGACATTTATGTAATTTATCTAATTTCGATATAACTAAAACGCACAATTTTGAACTTATTATTGCTAGTTTTGAAAAATTTAACTTTTAATCAAATTTAAAGCTATTGAGACAAATCACTCCTCCTTCTCGACTAAGAGTATTCTAAACAGCCTATTCTACTAACATCCCACGTCTAACACTAAATATATATCCATTTTATCAACAACAACAACAACAAAAAAACCACACTAAATATATATTCCAATAATATAAATAATTAAAAATATAATATAAAAATTTTGTTATTCACCGAATACATCACTCTTTTCTTCGAGGTTAGAAAACAATCTTAGGCATCAACATTCTACCCCGCCACCACAGTTACCAACACAACCTCTAATATTAACTTAAATTATATAATCATTTTAACCGATATATTTCTTCTTACTTTAAAATATAAATTTTAGATACCTAAATGTTAAAAAATAGGAGGAATTAAGAAAGATATTCACAAACTCTAAAATATTTGCATTTTTTTGGAAAAAAAAAAAATATATGTTCGACAAATCATATGCATACAAATAATAAATGTTTAATCAAATATACTAAATACTTGTATAAAAAATGAATGAATAAATGTTTGATAATATGTGCCAAACATATGTAGAATGTTTATACTTGTATGTTTGTATTATATACCTGACCAAACATTATACATATATTTGTCATGCCATAATGAATATTGTATATATGTTTGGCATATGTTTGAACATTGTACATATATTTTGGCATATATTACAAAATCTTTGTTTATTCAATTTTTTAACATGCAAATGTTTGACACGTTTGACCTAACATTTATTATTTGTATGCATTAATTTGATTCATTAAACATATATCCTTTCTTAAAAAAATGGGAAAAAAAAATTAGAATTTGTAAATACCTTTATAAATTCCTCCTTATTTTTCAACATTTAGGTGTATAAAATTTTCATTTTAAAGTAAATAATAAATATAATGATTAAATAATTATATGATTTGGATTAATATTATAAGTTGTGTCGGTAGCGGTGGTGGTGGGATAGTATATTAATGCCTAATATTGTTTTCTCCCTTGAAAAGAAGTGTGATGCATTTGGTGAATAACAAATATTTTTCTTTTTATTATATTTTCAATTATTTTAATAATTTGTATTATTGGGAGTATGTATTCAGTGTTAGGAGTAAATATCACTCAACTTCTTAAGTTTATATATTTTTTATAGCACCCTAAATATCAAATGTTCGGTCATTTATATCACAATGTTTATATTTGTATCCTTAAACAACAAAATGTTACGTTTGATCATTAAAACTAACATCATAATAGCACATATATAATTTAATGTGATGAAAAATTATAAAACATTCACAAAACTTATCTCTGATTTTTTCCCCTTCAAAAACCCGCATCTCATAAACCCCATCAAACCCAGCCGCCACAATCATTCCTCCCAAATCACCTCCGACGTCTTTATCATTTAGTAAGTTATCTGGTGGCTGTGGAGAACCACTGTTTTCCTCTTTAGTATTCTATTTAATCTTCTGGCTTTGATATGTTCAATCTTTTCAATGGGATATGTGAACACTAAAAAGATTCACAAAATACACGTCAGTTATGAGCTAAATATCCTTAGTCATCAACAACCAACGATCCTTCACCACCACCCAACCAATTTGTTGAATACATAAGGTTGTCAAAATCATGTTTTTATCATTGGTCAGAAGTAAACATCATTATCGGCGGGAGGTAAGACCAACCATCGCACCACGAAAAACCAAAGTAATCCTTTTAGGCAATGATGTGCATTTTATTAATGCATACACCAATGTACCACCCTTTCAATACCACTAGGCTCAATCCAAAGTGGGTCTTTGTAGGAAGCTTTTTTTGACATGGCGCATAAATCTTCTAAATCTTGGCCTACTTTCAGCACAAAAATCGGGAAGTTTATCTTCCTTTTGATCAAGGTGACTAGGCTTCGTGTTTTTGGCGATAGAATGTGTGGTTATGGTTGGAGGAATTTGGTTAGGTGTGGCCAATGGTAGCGGACTTGGGTGTGGCCAATGGTAGCTTGTGCCTTGTGGCTATGAATGATTCTTTTTATATATATATATATATTAAATGTTAATTACGTCATTAACTATGGGGCTTTTTTTTTAAATTATGTTAATTTGAGATACATGACTTATAAAAAATGTAGGGGTGACAGTTTGTGTTATACTTCAATTAATCGAATTGAATTAAATTTGGTTTGTTTCGGCCCAGTTCGAATAACCTAAAAAAATTTGAGCTAGATTAGAGCCAGTTCATTAGCACAAAATAAAAAAAATAAAAAAAAATGACTATATTAAAATTAAAATAATCTTTCATTTCTTTCGGTACATCTATTTTATGATATATTAGTTATTTTTCTTCCCTTTTCTTTTGAAAAATAAGTTGATAATGAATAAATAGTCATAATTTATTCATTTTGTCACAATATTATGATACATTATTTGATGTTAATGCATTTAATGTTTAAATTTACCTAACTCTTTAAAAAAATATTTATATTTAATTTAAATTAGTATTATGAAGTTTCTATTTTTAAATCGATTAGATATTAGTTTTCGAAGTAAAAATTTTAATTTTTTTATCAACTTGTGTTTTGCTATTCTCTTTTTCACTTGTTTATTGTCTTGACAATTATATATTATGTAATAGTCAAAGTTTTATTCTTGTGTATATAAAAAAAGTTATATTATCGTGTAACATTTTAATTTACTTTAACTGTTCATTTTTTAGTAAGTATATTTATTTAATCTACTCATATCTATTTATTTTGTTTAATAACAAGAATAAATTTTATTTAGACTTGAAAACTCTTTATTCTAAATGTGAGTTTTTATGAGGGCATGAAGGCTTCTAATTTTTGTATGTGTGGGGTTTAATGGATTTACTCATTCCCTGATTAATTTAGTAATTGACATTTTGCTTTAATAATTAATTTTTTCTTTTATATATATATATATAAATTATTTTATGTAATGTTATTTAAGTTTTAATTATTAAACATATTTTTTTAATAAAAAAAGTCATATTAACTAAAATATATATATAATTAACAATTTGAGTTAATTTGGACCTGTTTGAGCGAGCTTGTTTGTGTTTAGTTTGGATTCGGGCTCACCTTTGCTAGCTCGAATTAAATTTAAATTGAGTTAGGACTAAACCAATTTAAGCTGGACTAGAAGACTAGTTTGGGACAGCTCAAACTAACCCAGCTAGCACGAATTGACATTCAAAAAAAAAAAAATGTCATTTTTTAGATGTGTTGAAAAGTATGTAAATTTAAGAAGAATAATAATATTTATACATATAAACATAAAATAAGTGAGTGATACTTATCCTTAATTTTAAATGAGAGATATGAGTAAAATTGTTCTAGGTACACCGCACAAATTTTCTATAACTTAATTCAAGTTAATTTTTTTTTTAAAATAATATTACATAATTACACAACTCACATATAATAACACTTTAATACCGGTGTGATACAAGTACAACAATGCAAGCTAGCTCACATTATAATTAAAAAAATTTTTTTTCCAAAATAACATTATACAATATATACATCATGAAATTCTAACCTTCAATTTATAAGTCTTACATGAAGTTTTGGTGTCACTTTAGTACTGCTTAATCAATAATTAAAAATATTTATAAATTACTATTTTAAAATTTTCAAAAAAACACATTTTTTTTATTTTATGCATGAGGTCGAAATAGCCTCACCGAAATTTAAGAGATATAGTTCACACAACTATACCACCATGATTCATCCACTACAAAGTAAATTTAAATAGATTGAATACCTCCAGCAAAAAATGAGAGATCTATATTTAAACTCAATATTAAAATATAAATTTTGAATTTTAAACTCACATTTTACTATTCAACAAAACTATAACCCCACAACCACGTTTAAGAAGTTACAAAGTTACCCATTTAATTTTTATCCTAGTATTATTTCTTAGTTTCAACGTTAAAACTCTTCACTGTTCGTTCGTGAATGTTAATTGGATAAAAAATATTGATCTAAATCAAACTCTTTTAATAACTATAATCTAGACAAAATATAACCTCCCTACCATCTCTCTTATTTACAGTTTACACTAAGCACATAATTAGTTTGGTGTTGACTTTTGTTTTATTGTTGATTACTTATGACTAGATTAATTAACAACAATTCAATAAATTTTAGAATTCTAATTATGGTTACTTTTCCAACTTCATGACTATATTAAATTAACTCTACAATCCAATAAATTTTATTAATAGTGCCAAAGGCTAAATTTTGAATACAATTATGCTTCTTCCATACAACCCATTACACCTTCTCATAACCTCAAATATCTATTAATTAAGAAAGAAAAATATTAATATAAAAAAGCAGAGTTAATTTAAATTTAATTTATTTTTTCATATATATATATATATATATATATATATATATATATATTTAATTGATAGATGTTTTAAGTTATTGGAAAAATATAATGGATTAATGGATAAGAATAATACATTTTTTATTTAGCAATATTTGAGAATGTGAGAATTTAAGCCACAATATTATATGAAAAAAATACAAAGCATTTATCAATTATATTAAAATACAAAACAACTATCGATTAAGAAACATAATTGTTTGACATGAAAAAAGAAAAGAAAAAGGAACATATAGTAATTTTGATGGAAACAATAGAGTGGTGACAAATAATTTAGACTATAATTTTAAAAAGTTTGTATTTGCATTTTGGACCAATATAATTTAGCAAAATTTTAAAGAAAAGGGAAGAAGAGGAAGGGGTGCCGGGTGCGAGTCGTGTGACACTGGGACAGGAAGGGAAGGACCCTTTGGCTGCTGAGTGCTGATATGGCGTTATGGAATCCTCAATTAAAAACGATGTCGTTTCAACCCGAAACGGTAAAACCCCACAAGGCAGCATCATCTTGCTTCTCCATTCCGAAACCCTACTTGCCTTGCCAGTGCCACTACACCACCAGTTCCACTACTCTTGCAAGAACCTCAAAAAACCTAATTGTCATGAAAACCCTAGAAGAATCCGACGTCGGCATCGATTGCTACATCTCCCAGCTCCCTGGATTTCGTGGCATTCTTAAGCAAAGGTCTTGTATACTTATTGAGTGTGTCTGCTTGGATATTTGCTATGTTTGGTTATGTTCTGCTTAGTTGCTGGGAAAATTTACCAAAGATGAAAACTTGAAACATTTGAAATTGTATTTTTATGGCAATTGTAATAAAAGATAGTATGAAGCAAGCTTGAAGGCTTGAGTATCGATCTCTCCGCATTTCTTCTGCCACAGCAGATGGAATACATTATTGGGTTTACATATATTTGAAGCATATTGTCTTGATGATCAAAACCCAAACTGACAGCAAACACAATAAAGGAAATGCGTGTTAAGTGTTGGGAATTGTTTCAACGATGCAAATTTGTATTATTTTGGATTTTTAATTGCATCACATGGGCAGTCAACGGTTCAGTTTTCTTATAGGTCGTTTCCATAACTATTACAGGTATTCTGACTTCATAGTTAACGAGGTCGATACTGAGGGAAATGTTGTCCATTTGACCTCCTTAGATGCACCACAGGAGGTAGTAAATATAAGAATTTATCAAATTATTATGTAAATTTCATAAATATTTATAGACTGACTTGTGTCTTTTGGACGATAATAGGAATCTTCCAACACTGGTCAAATAATTGAAACAAATGGACCTCAGTCTAATGATAATGTCACCAAAGATTATACCTCCGAGATTGAATCTTTTAGACGCCTTGCTGGTGATTCTGATGCTGAGCTTTTGGTAGCTTTGCTTGAACAAATCAATAATGCTCGTGAAGATTGCGTTTTACCAGTTGTTCTTTCCCCAAATTCTGATAAATCTCACCGAACTGTTAGTTCTCATTTCACCCTCATTTATGTCTTTCATAATGGTTTCACATTTCTTATGCCAGGCTTGAGACCTTTTTAATGATGGGCCCTACTTGTTCTTGAGTCTTATGTGAGGCATCGAAAGAAATCTGCAGAAATAATGAAGAGGGTGTTTTACTTTTTGTAAGAAAACTAATAATATGTCATGGATCATTTAAATTTTCACTCTTTCAGGCAATGCATAATTTTTTTAAGGAGAACTTGAAGTTCCTTGTAACTGACACCGTTGATGGGCCAGATGCCTCATCAAAATGCATTCGTGTGAGATTAAATTCTGGAGGCCAGAGCAACAGAGGTAAAAATTCTAAAAAGAGGAAAGAAATAGGGGACAAACCATTTGATAGTAGAGGTTCAGATGACTGGCCAGGACATCTTGGCAAATTCCTCAGGTAAAATCGGCTTTCAGGTGTCACCTTCCTTTCTTTCATTGTGGACAAATATTTTTCTTTTATTCTGATGTTGTCTTCTTTTCATTGATGTTTATCAGTATTTCAGCAGCACCTTCCTGTGTACATTTAAACATCTTACCATATAATATTCAGGTTTAATCTTTCCAAGGAAAACAAGGATACACAGGAGGCATTAGGACTGATAGGAAAGATGCTTGGCATCCAGGTACTTGGGTGCTATGCATACTTCATTAATCAAACTTTTTTCCCCAAAAGATTATCCTTTGTTTGAATTGATTGTTGACTGTGTTTCACAGCCAAGGTTTTTTGGGTTCGCTGGCACAAAGGATAAACGTTCTGTTTCAACTCAGAGGGTATTCCTTTCTGACCAATTTTGCATTTCATATCCCAAGCTAAGTTACTTCTTTCTAATGCTTCCTTTTTTGATACAGGTAACTGTTTTCAAGCAACGTGCTAGTAGAGTAGCTGCCCTTAATGAGAGGTTGATTGGTATTAAAGTGGGAGATTTCTGGTAATACATTTCAGACTGTGGCTGTAAGTTTCAGTTCCTATTATTGCTGGATGCACTCATGTTTTTGTTACATTATTTGTCCAGCTATGTCCATGAAGGACTTGTCCTTGGTCAACTCCTGGGTAACAGATTTACAGTCACATTGCGGTGAGAATGTTAACTTGAAATCCATCATGTTAGATGCTTTATACATACCCCCTTAATATTTTTCATTTCTTCACTTTATTGTGGTATGTGCTCACTGTACTCACATATATCCTCAGAGGAGTTGTTGCAGATTCAGAGGGTACCGTCAAAGCATCAGCAAGTGCCTTGGGAAAGAAGGGCTTTATTAATTACTTTGGTCTACAAGTACTTTCTTATTTACCCTTCTATCTGTCTGATTTTAGATTTCTTTTCAAATTCTTGTATCTGGTTGGTAGTTTGAATGCTCAGCTCTGTACCTGTCTTGATTTGTGTAAATTTGGTTGGCACGGAACCTATTGCTTTCTACCTAAGTGCAAAGTGACATTTTCATGCACTGCATCTTAAAAATTCGTTTGACACTCAAATATGGAAGATTATAAGTCCTTTGTTGAGTGACTTTAGATTAAGCATGTTCTCTTATACATGAAAATACCTTGTCATCGTGTCAATCGGGATGCACATATAGGCAGCGTTTAAAATATTTGCTGACCCCATTTATGTTGCAGTTATTCTATATATATGATTGATGCCATCATGGCATCATTCATTTAGTCTATTTGCAGAGTGTGAGAATTTTATTATCTAAAAGATAAAAATAAAATTTATAGATTAAGGAATATAAGTTTAAAATGGTTTTTCAAAATACTCTATTGTCGTTCTGATTGGGAAAAAATGTTTGTCATGTATGTGTATGAACTCAGCGTTTTGGGAGTGGATCAGTGCCCACTTACCTTGTTGGAGCTACACTTCTCAGAGGAGAGTGGAAAGGTGCTGTAAGCATGATTCTTGATCCAAGAGAAGGAGATATCCTTTATTGTATTGGCCTGTGTAATTAATAATTTCTAGCTCATTTTATTTGGTGCCAGACAATTAAGTAAATTATTTGACAATGAGGTCACTGTTTTCTTCAACTCAATCTTTGATTACAAAGAAATGCAATAACAGAGGCACGCCAATATTATAAGGATACCAATGATATTGATGGGACTCTAAGGCAATTACCTCGGTATCTGGTAGCTGAAAGGGCTGTAGTAAGTTTCCGACTTCTAATTATTCTTCTCTCTTGCTAGCTTTCTATGCTGTATATGATATTTGTAAGAATGCTTGTTCTTCAGCTTGTATATCATTTTGATCGTATCTCTGAGTGATAGTGCTGAAGCTAGAGCTTTACTATTGCTTCACGGAGAAAATGACGCTTTTTCCTCCTCACACAGCTACAGTGTCTGAAGAAATGCCCAGGGAATTATTTGCAGGCTCTTAAAGCTATACCTAGAACTTTAAGAATGATGTAAGTAATGTTTCACGGAACATGTAATTTTTCTGGACTTCGTAAAGTTCACTTTTGGAATTACTATTTCTTAAGGTACTTGGACAGTTGGAATAAATTTATGAATATTATTTCATCTAATTTTTAAAGCTTAATGTATCAGTATTTGGTGTGTCAAAGTAAAACAAAATGGCATTCACTATTGATAAAAATTATTATTTTTGGATATAATTTTTCCTAATCTCTTAACATTTAATATTCAATTACTAACATATTAAAGGGAGAATATTCGTACTAATTTCTATAGTTTTCCTTACACTGACATGCAAGAGTAGACATACAGCATCAAAAGAGCAAGAACAACATAACTGCTTAGATCTGTCATTTTGACTTTGAAGCTTACATTACTGTTGCTCTATTGTTCAGGTACGTGCATAGCTACCAAAGCTATTTATGGAACCATGCAGCAAGTATGAGAGTTCAGAAATATGGTATTTTTCCTTTGTTTTGCTGAAAAGCATTATTTGTGTTTTCTTGTATTTTCTGCAACTATTATTGTTGTTCTCGTAAAAACAAATTATTGTAATATGGTTTCACGTATGTTATACCATTCTGCAGGAACTGACAAAGTTGTGTTGGGAGACTTGGTGTTTTGTAAAGAACAAGAGTCTGACAAGGTTGAAGGAGTTGCAAATGCAGATTGTGAAGATGAAAACCTTAATGATGCTTCTGATTCTCATGTTTTAGATGAAATTTCCAGCACAGATATTCCTGAAGGAAATAATAATCTTGTAAAGGTTTGTTGTTTAGCTTATATACATTTTTGGTAAAATTATTATAGGGGAATTGGTTAGCATGAAAAATTGAGAATTTCTAATTGCTTCTTTACCTTCTGCAGGTTGTAACTAAAGATGACATTGTTAGTGGAAACTATACAATTGATGATATTATCCTTCCTATGCCTGGGTAAAAAAGAAGTCAAAATAATTTAACTTAGTTTCATCTATCTTGGGCTATTTTGAATTTGAATAACATTGTACTTCTCTAACAATGTTTATTCTTTGACAGATCAAGAGTAATTTTTCCAATAAATGACATAGCTGAAATCTATCATGATTTAGCAAAGAAGGTTTGTTCTTAAGTTATTACTGAATTGCTTAATGCAACTTTATTTGTTTGTTGCTCCTCCCTTTTCTTGTATATCTTGTTCCATTGAAGGAATGACTTTTAGCAGGAACATGGGGCAGACAAATCGGAGAAAAATAACAATCTCGTTGTAGTTGCTTATTAACTGAATCAAATTCCCTTGACGAGAATGTGGACTGCAAATTTCAAATTGATCTAAACATTTCAAAGCAATAGTCATAGCTTGGTTTTTTGTATAGTGTTGTCATCTCAGACTGCTAAAAAGTTACAGAAAACTGTGACTTCAATATTTGAACTTTACTCGTATTGCTTCTTGTTGGTACCCTGTTTAATTTGGAACCAAAAGAACATGGGTCCCATTGTATACCTCTGATGTATATGACTTGTAAACTTCATAATTTCAAACCCTTGCACAATCCTGAAAAACATTAACGTCTAGGTTAGGGATCCCTTGAATTAGAATCTTTTCAGTTTGCATTGATGCAGTATGCTTAGTTCTAACTCTTTTTTTCCCAACCGTTTTTCGTATCTGTATCCTTGCAGGATGGAATCAGTCTGACAGAGAGTGTTCATAATGTCAAGTATGCAACTAAATGCTTCTTTCTTATCATCTTATTTTCGAACTTTCACAATCAATACTTCCTCTTTTAACTCACATACCCTCTCCCTCCCTCTCTTTTTTTCCTGTGCTAATAAGAGCTATCATGTTGACATTCTGTCTAGGGAATTTTCAATTACTAGTATGACTGGAAGTTATAGACGGGTTTTCCAGAAGCCTGTTGACTATGAATGGTATGCATTTGTTTTCTCTGCCGCCTCCCACTTCTTTCTCTTGCATGTCTGCTTTACTGGCTGGGATTTTTGACCACTGTTATGTTTTTCTTTTATTTTTGCAGGGAACTACTCTCATATAAGGATGGTACCATACCATTGGCAGAAACAGATTTAGACATTGTTGCTAACTCTACATCTGTAAAATTAGTCAATGAGGATCTAAGTAAAGCACATGAAGGCACAAAAGAATCAGAGAGCTTTGACAATGATATAGAGCTTCAAGCAGATCATAATGAGGGGGAGAGAGAGCAAATTGGAACTACAGCTAATTCCCAGGAATCTCAGTTGGCTCTCAAATTGAGCTTTACTCTCCCTACTTCATGTTATGCGACAATGGCCATCAGGGAGCTTTTGAAGACATCAACTTCTGTATGTACTTACCTCACAAATCTTTCTCCGAACCGTATTTTTCTTTATTTGGTCTGTGTGCTTGTTTACAAATGTTTGATGACTTGTGTACGAAATACTAAGCCTGCTCAACCTTTCTAAGTGTGGCTTCTTCTACACCAGTGCACCCAAAATGGTAAACTATATTAGCAATGGCTGAGATTTGTAAAGAGTTGGACATGACATCTAGTGCGTCAAACTTTCATCAGTGCATATATCACGTACTGATTTGCATTGATATTAGTACAGAGTGTAACAAGTGTACTAGTCACCATACTTAACCCAAAATTGGGTGAATAGCTTGTATGGGGACTTACTGAGTTACTGTAGAAAAGTTAAGCATCTAGAATCCAAAGAAAGATGACAACCCTAAGTTTCCTTCATGGAATAATATATTCCCAATCTTGTTAAATTACTAAATTGTGAAAAGAGTGCTAACCTGAATATATGGTAGATAAGTTTATAAATCAATCTGCATATTGTTTGCTACCGCAGGTTGCATTTCACAAAGCTTTAAATTAGAGATCTACTGCTCCTTGTCAAATCATGACGTCAAAAACGGGCCAAGGTGCTAGCTAGGATATGACTTACAGAGCAATTAAGAGCAAAGTAGCATTCATGAATCAAGGTCCTCAAGTCCTCACATCTATTGAGCTCTCACTTCTACATCGATGTTACTTGATATTGAAACTGGCATGTCAACAAGGTTTGCTATGGTCCCGGACATTGAGGCAGAGAAACCATGTCGTTGAAAAATCTGTGTTATTTTACTCATTCTAGGTTTGCAGTTTATTGTATTGGTTTATGCGAGGTCGTTTAACTCGGGGGTTAGGATGAAAATAATAATAATGTGACTTGTACCTTTTTTAAAAGAGCATAGAATCACAAATATATCCCTATCACAACTGATACGACAAATTTTTATAGATAGAGCTGTAATTGCTTGCATAGGTTCGTATCATTTATTCATTAAATGTATATGGATTTGCCATCTGCTTGAAGAAATAATCATTAACATGTGTACGTTAGATTCACCTGAACAAATAAGTACACAACTTGAGATAACAATCATTTTCCTACTTAAAAAGACCACAGGTAATGTTTTTCTATGAGAATGATAATATGTAATAGAACTGAATTGAATAAACAATAACATTATTAATATGTTTGGTTTGAATAATGAAATTAAAATAAGAATAAAATTAAAAGCAAAATAATATTGTATCTAAATATGGTTGAAAAAATAAAAAAGGAAATATAAATAAAAGAAATAAAGTAATACAAGGTCTTATTTTATTTCATTGGTGTGGGAAAAGAGTATTTTTGATAACATCAAATTATGTAATTTATTGCTTTCCTTTTCCTCTCAAAAGATCAAACCAAACAAAAGAATGCCCAAACATGTCCCAACTTCTTTGACTCTCTTTTAATCTTCGTTTTAATATTATAAAACAAAGACGTAAAATATCAGAGAGGGTAATCATAAAGAGTAGAAATTGATTGCAACGTAGTGCAAATTAATGATAAGCTGCAAACAAAACAGCTACAAGGTCGTAAGAATTTTAACAAGAATCGTTCAATATAACATAACATCAGACTAATTAGTACTTTCAGAACTCAAAATTTTCAGTAAGACACTAACCATAAAAATGAAACAAGGGTCAAGTCGACAAATTCGAATAGAGATAGAACACTACTAATTCAACAAAATCTAAAGGCTAAAGTCTAAACTATGACAATAAAATAAATAAATAAAAAAGAAAATAATCATAAATCAAAAACGCTTGTTGTCGCCTACCCTCAAATTCCCACCTGCCAAACAGCTCATAGAAGATGACCCATTTCTTTCTTTGAATAAACTATATAGGCACATATCTCTTGACCACCCGCTTCCCTCCAACTGCAACTGCCGCCGCAATCCCACCAATAGCTCCTGCAATTGCAGCCGATCGCGGTCCTGCCGCAGCCTTATAGATCGCACCGGTTCCTAATCCAGCCACAACAGTATTCAATAAATCATCATGACCTCTCATATGAATAACACCACTTTCTAAACCAGCGAACATCAATCCAAGAATACCAAAAGTGTTCCCGAACCTTCGACCAACGTGGCCACCGGAATTGAGAACCCTATTGACTCGGAGTTTTAGGGTATCGCCAGACTCGGCGGACTTTAGACCTTCAATTGATCCCTTGGCGCCGCCGATGATCGCGCCGGAGAGGTACCCAATACCGGTGTAGTATTGGAGATTCTCGCCCCAGGAACGATGGGGTCTGGTGGCTTCTTCGATGAAGAGATGTTCAGGGGAGGTAGGGAGATTGTAGAGGTTTTGGATCGGAACATTGAGGTTGAGATCTTGGTATGGATTGTAAAGCCTTCCCCTTTTCTCTTCGTTGTTGTTGGTTTTGGTGAAATCCGCCATTGGTAGAAAGAGACTCAGAGAGGAGGAAAATTTCTTGAAAAATAAAGAGGTAGGGACCTGAGAGCAGACGCCTTCCTTGGAAAAATTAGGAACAGCGTAGCGTAGGGTTTAACGCAAAAGCAGGGGTTTTAGACATTTAGAGGCTGACTTGGTTTTCGTCACCATGGTTACTAGAAGGAAATTTTTTTTTTTTGGAAGTTTTGGCCCATTTATGATTTGAAACTTCAATACATCAACAGATATGACAAAATTTAAATAGATACTAAAAATTGGTGTAATAATTTCCAAAATACCCTTTCTTTCACTGAAAACCGGGGCAGAATATATAATTTTTAATATCAAATAAATATATTTTATTTACAATAATATATTTTATGTTTAATTCTCCTCTATACTTTTTGATATATCATTACATATATCATGACTGTTTAGGGCACACCTTAACAATTGTCAGCAAAATGACAAAATAAACACTTTGTTCACAAATATTAGTTGCATGCATATAATAATAGTCATATATATTATATAAAAATATTTCTTTAATTTTGACTTGTAATATGTAATCTAAAAATATTTTAAGTATTTAACTTTTATTTAATCTATGTCAACATTATTGTCAAACATTATAAAAATTAAAATAAGAAAAAAAAAAAAATAGCTTGATGAGAAGCTTAACACTTAAGATATTTTCAATCAAATTGTCCAAGTTTTTATAATTTATTTTACTTCATATTTTAATTTTATTTAATATTATATTATTTGATATTATATTTAGTAATATTTTCAATTTATTCAAATTTTTTATATGAAAATTTTAATATTTCTTTGTCTCTTTGTTTTTCATTTAATTTTATATTGTTTATCATGTTTTTAAATATTGTCTCAAATTTAAAATTTTAAACCATTTTTTTTTTTTTTGGTATCTTTAATATATTTATTTTAGTTTTAGTTTTAACACTTATAAATTTAATATATTTGATTAAAATTTTTATTTATTTATATTAATTTTTAGTTCATTAATTTAATTAATATATGTATTATTTCAATATTTATTAACTTATTAGTTTTTGTACTTTTATTTATTTATATAATTTTTTTTTTTATATTATAATGCACTAAATCAAAGTTGTATGTTCATGTTCAAATATAGCATGAAAAGTTTAAACTTTGATTGAAAAAAAATCTGTAATTCTTATCAATTCTACATCATGATTATGTATTTGAGCTTCTTAGTATTTGAGGAATGAGGATCCTGTCCATAATTGAAAGAAAGTAGCAAATAATCGTGAAAATCCTTACCTACCAAAACCTAAGATTGCGAGAAACAAAACCGTGAGAGAACTAGAAAAGGAATGAAAGCGAAGGAGAAGGGAACCAGCCAAATGCCCAAAATTACCAAACATAACCCAATTCTATACAAGTAATTTACTACTTGGGCATCTAAATTCTAAAGTGAAGATATGTTTTCAAAAACCAAGAGTTCATATCAATCCAACCTAGACAACTCTCATCTAGATACTAGTTGAATATATGCAAGGCCAGAGTTAGATGCATCTGTAGCAATTTTTAACACGATACGAAACAGGACAAGAGTTTCACAAATTATTCTATCAAAAAATATATTTTATTAATTTAATGGTTCTATTATTACTTACTATTATGAATAATTTTCTGGCAAAATATTTTCTAATTAATTTTTTAGTTAACTAACATGCAAACACGAGGGCAACACAATATAAATTCAACACACATATACGACATGATTTCCACCACTAGGTCCATCAAATGCAGTATACAAGAGACCACCAGCAGCTCAAGCACTTTTAATTTAATGACCTGAGTTGCAGGACTAACTCAACTATTTTTAGCTAGACCACCATGAGACTTCAGCTATGCATGGAAGACTAGCAATGATCCTCTTTACGGCCATTTCAAGAGAGCAGAGCATGATCAGAAATACTAATTCTAATCTTCCCATCGTTTTTTCTAAGTTCCAGTTTCTGCTTTGTAGCAAAGCATGCTAAAGAACTAGTCCAAAGGTGAAGCATATGTTAACTGCTCTCAAAATCTTGTTTGAAACCTTAGTTGAGCAAATATAATAAAATCTCATAAAGATTAAAAATAATTCAATTCATATTATTAAACGCTTCCAACATCCATAAATAGTACTATTCCTAGTATAGCCTGGAGAGTAGCAAAATGCAAAACTCTCAATAAGTACCAATTTCCATCTACAAGTTACACCAGAAGAAGTTGGAAACTACTAATAAATATTCAACAGCAACAAGAAGCACCTTAAATTCTCATGAACTGATGAACATAAAGAAAAAGGAAAATAAAAATAAAAATTAGCGCACAATGAGACTAATCTTACTCCTCTTTACCGCTCAAAGGAGAGAACATCATCACTTGTTCTTGACATCGACTCCAGTCTTGCCAGCAATTATAACAGAAGTTGCCATGTTCAAGAACAAACCATGCTCCACAACTCCTTCCAAAGCCGAGATCTCCTTTCCAGCTCCCAAACTATCTTTAATTGGAGTCTTAAAGTACAAATCTACGATGTAATTTGAATTATCAGTCACATAAGGCTTTCCATCACCATCCAATCTCAACTTTGCTTCAACACCTTCCTCCTTAAACAAATCCTGAAGTCTCACCAAATTATACTTCCAACAAAATTGTACCACTTCCACAGGCATTGCTAATCCACTCCCACCAAGACCATCCACAAGTTTTGTATCATCTGCTACAACAACAAATTTATCAGAAGCAGCTTCAACCATTTTTTCTCTCAATAATGCGCCTCCTCTTCCTTTAACCAAATTAAGATCTGGGTCAACTTCATCAGCCCCATCAATGGCCAAATCAAGACGTGGGTGATCATCTAATATTGAAAGAGGAATACCCAATTGGCGAGCTTGCTCTTCGGTGCGTTTTGAAGTTGGGATTCCAACAATGTCAGTCAATTGACCGGACTTGAGCAATTCTCCGAGCTTGGCCACCACGAAGGCAGCTGTAGAGCCAGTGCCGAGGCCAAGGACCATGCCACTCTTAACATACTCGACGGCTTTATCGGCCGCTAGCTTTTTTAAGTCGTCTTGGGAGAGAGTAGGGACCGAGAGAGCTCTAACGGACAAAGGTCGGCGTAGGTTAAGGGATTTAGGGGAGCGCAGAATAAAGCAGGTAGAAAAGAAAGGATTTTGATTGAGTTTGGAGGAGGAGATTGAAGGAGGCGATAGAATAGATAAGGAGGAGGAAGCCATGGATGGAGAATAGAGGGAGAGGGGTTGGTTGAGATTACTCTGTTTGTCTCATCTTATTCTCTAATCTCTAGTATCTCCTTATTGGCTGTTTCTTGAACTGGGGAGAGAGAGAATGTTACGAGTGTATTCCACAAAACAAGCTTAGGAAAAACCATGTGCAAAGGAAGACCTCTCAGTAGTTGGTCAATAATGGTTAGTTGGGCAGGTCATATTACGAAGTAATAATCCATTTTTTACGTTGATATTAATTATATCATAATATATAATTAAATTATTTTTTTATTTTTCATAAAAGGAGACAAAAATAATATAAAATATCACTTGTAATCCTGTGTGATTTTTTATTAGAATTTTTTTTTAACAATTTATGATATTTTATAACAGGTTATTTATATAATCGATATAAAATTGATTAAAAATGATAAAAAAAATTAATACGGTCAAAATATTAAAAATAAGTATAAAAAAATGATAGTCCATAAAAATCGATATTTTAGTGACCGATTATTACTGATAACAAAACATATTAATAGTTTATTTTTAATAAAAACCACACAAACACAATGGACTTCAAGTGATGTTTTATATAATGTTTAGCCCCTTTAGACAAATAACTAAATATTTTTGTCACTTATTAAAATATAATTAATATAAATATAAAAGTAAGATCATGTCTAATTCGTAGAATGAAAATATGATGAGAATGAAAACATGATGAGAATGATAATAATAATATAAATAAAATTCAATAAAAATAATATTAGTAGTACTATTATTATATTATTATTAATATGTTTGTTTTAACAGTATGATTAAAATAATAATAAATATTAAAATAACATTTATAATATTATAAACAAAGTGAAATTAAAAAAAATATTTTTTTTTATTTTTAAATAAGATATTGAAAAAAATAATAAATAATTATACAGATAAATAAAAAAAAATAAAATATTTTAAGTATTCTTAAAAGGCGTGAGAAAAATAAATATTCTTAATATACTTTACATTTCAATTCAAATTAAGTTAAATCAAACACATAAATAATTTAAATTATTTTTATTATTATCAACTAAATACGATTAATTTACGTCTCCTTATCGCTTTTTTTTTTTTTACTAACTAATGGTGGCGCAATGGCTGAATTTGGTATTTTGACTTGACTCCCGTTAAAACTCTTATTCTATATATTAGGAAATAATTTGATGATAAACAAATGTGTAGCAATACATTCCACCCCAACCCAATTTTTTTCTGTTAAATTCTTACAATCAACAATCGTATTAACACATAATATAACGAATTAATCATTCTTTATTTTTATAAAAAAAAAAAAAAACTTATTTTATATGCAACTGACAGCATCAACTATAATTAATAAAAATCATAGAACAAGTTGCATTTAATTTTTTTTTATTGTTTCCGGTTGTAAATTCTTTTTTATTTTATACTTATCAATTTTTTTATTCAATATGCACATAAAACACAATACATATATTTCTTTTAGGAATATTATTGAACATATTTTTTTAACAAAATATTTCAAAGTACATGTTAATTCAGTATTTTAAACATGGTTTGAAGGAAAAAAGAAAAACTCATGCTGAAACTAGACATTATACAGAACGGATGATAAAGATTATTAAATTTCTACTTATTTCCTTAAACCAGACATCTATTATACATTTTCGGTATCATTTTTTCCGTTCCCTCAGCAGACTCCAAAATACAAACACAACCTATAGGTACACAAGCAACACTCAACGATTTTTAGTTGTCAAGATGGAAAAGAGCTAAAAAATACGAAGAATTCTGCGGACAAGCTCCATGGCCTCTAATCAGGTAGGTCAGAGGGAACCAACAATTACAGGAACACCATTTAGGAATTCCAGAAAAATGACCGAAGGTGGAGATATTGTTAACATCTATTTTTTCATCAATTATAGGGGGGAAAATAGATGAAGAGAAAGAAGCCAATATGGCCAGCATTTCCAAGTTCCAACAGCCTATTCATCAGCTGCTTATACAGTAGAAATTTATGCTACCTATTTGAAGACGCGAAGTTGAATTAACGTCTCGAACTGCCAAAAACCTAAACCTGCAATTGAGAATTTTCAGTTGAATGACTAGCAAGAATACTGACGCCTATTTGAACAGTTGAAATATATTTTTACCTGAAAACACTTGATACAAGATCAACTGATGCAACCCTAAATGTCTTACGCAGAAAACGTCCTTCAAAAATCTGTGAAGTTTGTTTATCCAAAATATGCCAGCTGGAGCCCCCATCATCACTGCCTTCAAGAACCCTGAAAATACACATCAAATGCTAATTAGCATCATCGATGCACTGTGGCTAAAAGTGAGGATGAGAGGAAACCAAAGAAGCATCAAACTAGAAACCATAATACGTTAAAAAGACATTATATTTGACTAGTTTTAAGTGCAGACAGTTTTCTTAGCAATTCTAGAAACAACAAATTAGCTCCCCAAGAGCTCTCTCTGTTTGCACTCTCCAGGATGCTCTAGTGTTGGATTAGTATCTGCTTCTCTTTGATTTAATCTACGAGTTTCTACGATCTCACATTGGCCTTTGGTCAGCTTTCCTCAATTATGATTTCAGATTCTATCTCTAGATGGTGGTGGTTTCCAGATTCTTTTCTTAGTTTGCAATAGTTCAGGGATCTCATATTTGATCTCTTTGTAAGTACTTTTTTCAATTAGAATCTGAATTGCTTACTAGAGAAATTATGAGGATCCTAGTTTAGAATTGCAAGGCTCTAGTAAGGATAAGGATGCATGATCTAAGGAAGCTTGTAGTGATTATTCTCCTTTGGTTGTATGTTTCATGGAAACTAAGGAGGAAAGTGAATCGATTGTGTCGAAGGATGCGTTTATTGAGTGCCATATGGTAGATCCAACTTACGTTTGTGCTTGGGGAATGGTAGTGATTGGGATTCATGGTGTTCGTGTTACTAGCATAATTAGTACAGAAAGTACTATTGATGTGGAGATTCAGGGGATTTCTAGATTCACTTTTGTCTATGATTTGAGAGATGATAAGGGAAGGTACAAAACGTTTAATAGAATCACAAATTCGAAGGTCTATGATGATCACTCTCGGTCTTCAGCAGGGGACTTCAAGGAGATGAGATGCAGCTCTGAAAAGCAAGGAGAGCGTGACTTTGATTTCAACAGGGCTAAAATGTTTCATGTTTTTGTTACCAACAGTGCAGGCTACAAGCATCATCAAGCAGTATTATATTCTTGAATGATAGAAAGAAGACAGCACTTATGGATAAAGATTACCATTACGCATGCAAAACAGCTTACCAATCCATTGGATCCCTTTCTGGAGCATCATTGGCTGACATAAATTCATATGCCACAAGTTTGAACTTTTGATTGTCTGATGCTTTATATATGATCCAACAACCTCGAGCGCCATTAGGTTCTTCCCATTTTGTTGTCTGGATCCCATCAAATGCTGATGTGGCCTAATATTTGTCAAATTTATGACAATGTGTTTTTAGATAGAATTCAACAAAAAAGGAGGGAAAACAATACATATGTAAGAGCCAAATACAACTCACAATTCCAAAAGGGATTTCTTCACCACTTGCAAGGACAGAACCAGAATGTATTCTATTCAACCTCAACAGGGGCAAAGACAGAGACTCCTTATCAAATCCATCACAACTTTTGAGATTTTGGATCGTATCATCTAAAGCATCCAGTGCAACAGGCAATGCCAGAGATGTTTTAACAGGATCACCAGCCAAAAGAATGTCAACTCTCCCATCATTCTCCACCTTTCTTAATGAAAGAGCACCAAGTAATTCATCAAATGAGGGAAGCAACTTATGATTAAAAGCTGTATTGCCATTTAGAACTGAATCTAGTTGGGTCCTCCTATTTCTAAAAGGGGATTTCTGAAGATCCTTAAGAATTCCCCTTATATTTTCAAGTACTTCAACAGCTGTAGAATGTGAAAGTTCTTCCTTAAGAAAAAAAGAAAGCACTGGAAGAAATGCATCATATGTCCTTGTCACATGCTCATCTATACAGACACGAACAGGACAAAAAGAGCAGCTCAAGGAGCAATCCTCATCAGAACGAACTTCCAATCTTGACTTTCGCCATTCCTTGTTCCCACTTCGCCTACCAGGTAATGAGATAGAGGCCTCCTCTTTAGAATGTAAGTCTCTCTCAAGTGCTGCTTGTTCCTTCTCATCACGGTCTTCAAGTACAGAAACCTCCTGAGCTGTAAAGCCTCTTCGACATTCTTTCGTTATGTTGATGAGTACAGTTGACAAGGCAGTCTCTGAAATAAAGTTACGTCGAGAAAGAACCTACAAAATTATTATAAGAGAAAAGACTCAATCGTCTTCCATGGGCAAGGGAAAATTTTCCTTTTTGTTTTCACTTACTAGTTTTCTTAGATGGAAGTTTATTTAACAAAAGCTGGTGTTCTCTTTTGAAATTATCAAAATTACCTCATGCCACTTCCTTGTGTACCGTTTAGCAACATCGTGGACTCCATCTTTAGCAATGGCAATTACATAATTTAATTTCTTATTCCACCTTCATGAAAAGCATGAAGTTCATATTTAGACAGAACACTATATCATAAATAGTTCATATATCAACCAGATATAGGTGGTGGACATAATTCTTTGAACATGATAAAACTTGCAAAATCAACAGTGAGTACCCGCTCTCATATAACAATGGTTTGTCATACACCCCTTCACATGGGTCAAGATGCATCCATCTGTACAATGCATGAGTCAGAAAACAGTTTAAACACAATCATTACAATTTCAAATGTTCCTCAGAAGAAAATTAGAAATATCAAAATGCAAATCTCGCATACCTTTCTAAATATGGTGAGAAGCACTCTGTCCAAACATGATCCGTGAAATCCAAGACCTGTTCAGATCAATGTTTAAGTCTAATTACTCAATAACTCAGGTGGCCAAACTATAAAAGCAATACTATACTGTTCTGTAACCATAAAATTTACTATGGTGTCAAAGTTATTACTGTACAAAAAAAAATGGACACACAATATGGAAGGCTTTTATATCTTATTGAATTCCTAAACTAAAAGTTGATCGGCTTGAAAATGAAATTATCATGAATAACTAACCAGGCGAGACTCATAGCCACAAGCTCGACAATAAAGTGTAAAGCAGTTGGCCCACTCTCCACAGCGTCCTTTTCTGGTTTCAACAAGCTATTCTCACAAAATACCAAAAGAAAAAATAAGTAAAAAAATAATTGGCAGAGTTCATGACATACTTGATAGCACTAAAGACAAGAAACATAAATACCTTCATTGGATCATTGTAACGCGGAAAACGAGTAATTCTTTTGCACACATTGCATCTGGTAATAATAAAAAAAAGTCAAGAAAATTTTATTGACAAAACAAAATTAAAGCGAAGTTCAAAGATAAAAGTGGTTGTATGGTTTGAAGACATGATTGAGAGTAGTGTCTATGGTCCAAAAAATTACTAGGAGTCGTAATATAATTCACTGGAGCTCCAACCTTTCGCTATTGGAATTGTCGGAGCTCCGATGACCATTGTGCTTTTGAACAAGTGAACAAAAACAATTTTTTTTAATATGTGTTCAAAAGTAGTGAGGGGACTCAGAATTAAATGTGTGTTAAAAAATGAAGCTAATTTGAACACATGTTTAAAAATAGTGTCCACGATCCGAAACTTTACTTGAAGTTGTAGCATCATTTATAGGAGCTTTGGTGACCTTTGCGCTTTTGAATGTATGTACAAAAATAAAAATAAATTTGAACATGTGTTTAAAAGTAACGAGAGATCAAAAATGAATTCAGTACTTGAAGAGGTCATCTTAGAAAAATTCCCTAAAAAATTTAGTTCACTAACAAAATAGGATTTTGGGCCTATTTAGTCCTATAACTTTACTCAGTTAATACATTGATCCTGTAACTATTAAGATAGATCTATTTATACCTATAATTTCAATTTTGCGTTAAATTAGTCCAAATTTTTAAAAATTATGTTTTTATTAAGGGTAAAATTGGATTTCATATTTTTATTTAAAACAAAAAAATAATAACAAAAATTTAGTTGATAACTTAATAAATAACTGAGAGTAAAATAAGATTTTTTTTTTTTTAGAGTAAAAGAAGTTTGTTAAAACTCCTCAAAATATGAAACATTCACTAACTTCAATCCTACAAAATCTATAGCAGATAGAGAGAGAACCGAGCAAATGAATAGATTGGAATAGAAATAGAAAAAAATAACAATACCCATTAGAGAATAACAAGTAGAACATTTGTTAATTAGGAAAAGAGGGTAAGATTTTTGTTATTATTTTTTTGTTTTAAATAAAAATGTGAAATTCAATTTTACCCTTAAAAAAATTTTTTTTAAAAATTTGGACTAACTTGACCTAAAATTAAAATTATAGGACTAAATGGACCTACCTTAATAATTACAGAACTAATATGTTAATTAAGTAAAATTATAGACTAAATAGCCCCCAAACCCAACAAAATGACAATACAAAGCACTTGAGCTCAAAGTCACTTTCGAGCTGACCACCAGTCTTGGAAAAGGAAAACAAACCTCTTATATATAATAAAACTAGACATCCAGCCAAAAGAAGTCGATCCTTCACATGCAATTGTATTCAATTACTTAAGTAAACTTCAAGGAAGAAAATTTATCATAAAATCCTTGAGCAAAACTAAGGTCAAGCCAACAAAAGTTCTTATAATAAGACTTTATTCCACAAGAAATTAAATAATATAATGATATAATATATAAATAACTTTGAAGCAGACTCCAAGAAGCGAATACTAGAGAAGATTCTATGAAAAAAGGAACATTATTAAAGTATTATGCAAATTGCAAAGTAGTCAACACTGTTAAAGAAAAGAGAACAAATTCACTGCATTACCCATAGATTTCAACTCGAGAAGCACCAAAACTAATTTCTGAAGGAAGAGGAGCACCCATGCCTTGACTTATAGTTTCATTGCCACATCCATCACAAGAAGGTGAATTGACCCACCTGGTAACGGATACACAATATTAAGGTTTTTAGCTGAACTGAAGAAGAGTCCATTTGACATAAACAAAATCCAGATGATTGGTCAAAAGCAGCTATTTACTATTATAGTTATCCATGAAAACTAAACAACTAAACAGCAGAAAAAGAAATGGGGAAATACCTGAAGGATTGTTTGAACCAGAAAAGCAGCTGCAGAAGGAAAGCATGCTCTTGCTCAGTCTTTGATGGACTAAAGTTTCCCTCCTATAATGATAATAAAAGAAGTGCAGTGTCACTATAAGTCTACTACACATAGAAGGTTCCACAAACTTCTACAGAAAGCCAAAACAGAATGAATCAAGATAACAACAGTTTGGGACTCACTATTACTATGACTTAAGAAGCTCAACCTGGAGCTGACTAGGATCAACTACACTATTCAAAGTACTTTGAACTTTTGTATTCCTATTTACATCAACTGTCTGTGCAGCAATTATTCAATATATCACTGTAGCATTATAGAAAAGAAAATCTCTATATTCATACTATCAGCATTCAGTTAAAAAATTTGGCATGGAGAAGAAGTTTAACCAAATCCATGAAGAAAGATGCATAAATGATCATTAAGCCCATTCACAAAATGAAATAATATTAAAAACATAGGTAAAAGAGTAAAAAGCCACAGCATATGCTTGCCATTTTCCTAAGTGAAAGCTCTGTTCATAGTTCTTACCTTAGCCAAAGAAACCAATGCTTTCTCGTTAAGTTCTTCTATAGGGACTGTTTTCCGAGCAGCCTCCTGGCGCACAGGATCCTCATACTAAACCATCAAATATATAAAATCCCACCCAAAAAAAAAAAAATCAGCCTCTGCAATGTAAAATATAAAACGAAAACCAATAAAAAAAATCAACTTTCAATTTTTGTCTTTTGGCGTCTAAACTTTTGTTAAGCAGCGTCCTTTGCTTCACAGAGGCAACATAGATAGTTTTATTAATCAAAGAAACCTGACAGTCCAACTGATACAGCTGATATGCAAAATCAGGACAGTGGTCATTACCATGCGAACTTGATCGACATAAGGGTGTAATCTACCCTCGAATTGTCCATTGTCTTCAGCTGCAGCATATTGCTGAAACAATAGTGCTTCCTCCTCCGCCTGGGAAAAGATAAAACTTTTCATCACATACATAACCGAACACTTTTTTATAGCAATAACCAAACACCTTTTAACTAAATAAAAATTCATTCTATTAGTCTGAACCTGCAACATTCGAGCTAATTCCTCATCAGATTTAAGTAATTCAGCATCATTTCCGATGCTTGATTCCTTATAATCTTCTTCTTTTTCATCTTCACTAATGGAAACCAATCGGAGTTTCTCCGAAATATGCGCGAGATCCGAGTCAATCAACACAGTCCGATCATCTTCAACCCCCAAAATCTATAAGAATTAAATCAAATAATTCACAGATTAAAGGAATAAATTGGAGATGCAGAAATACAATGCAAAGAAATGTGAAAACCTTTTGATTGTCTGGAGGAATCGAAGTGAGGGAGAAAAGCTGAAATCTAAAGACCTGCGAAGAATTGGATCTTAGATACAGGAAATCAAAGAGAGTAATTCAGATAATTAGGATGTAGAAGTGGTGTTGTAGAGAGAGAAGGACATACTTCGAGGCCATCGTCAGTGTTGTAGTCAACGTCGTAGTTGGTGTCACCGTGCCGAACTTGAAACTTGCGAGCCACCATGATCTCTCTCCGAGTTTCTCACCGAAATTTTCCTTGGGAAAAAAAAGAAAGAAAGAAGGAATTTACTTTCGGAGCACAAAGGTCGAAAGGGAAAATTCCCCGCTTTTGTTTTGAAAGAACTGGATCAATAATATCGATATCTCCACGGAAAGGAGACGCTAACTGAGAGGTGGTTGGATCGGGGACGATTTTTTTTATTATTATTATTCCCATTATATAGATTACTTGTTTTATTTAATTAAACCACCTAAAGATCATTAAAAAGGAGCTTAGAATAAAAGAAACATGCTCAATGGATGACACAAATAAAAGCCACCTCGGCTATTAATACATCTACCGTTAAGATAACTATCATGCTAGCCAAAAATTATAGTAACAAGCTGCCAATCATGTCTAACTCAAGATCAAACATCTCTTAATGAAAGACAATTGCATTCTAATTCTTTTAATTAAGCCACAGCTTCATAACCACTTTACCCATCTCATCACCAATCACAAAAAATTTCTTTAAAGGAGCCATTAGCATAATTGGCAAAAGCAACAAAGGACATATGGTAGAAACTAGAAAGAATAGGGTGTCCATCATAAAATGTGTCACATTTTCAACTACCTTTCCACAAAGTAACATTGAAGTAGCCTCCAGATGACACTGTGAGCTAGAAATTGACAAACTACTAGGACATTATGAAGGTATTATTGCCAAAGGAAATATCGAACCTTCGGAAAAACTTTAATTTTTTACACCATCTTTTAAATCAAATGATCAAAATGGTCGCCCAATTACTTTACATGCAAAGGGATAAGCATATTTAACCTTCAACCACCCACTAGATTAGAAATACCAATACTACCTACCTATCCATCGCACCCATAGATACAACTGGAATAGATATAATATTTTGTGCCTTGGTCCTAGTGAATATCTGGTGATTCTTTTGAGTATCCCACATACCAACAGAAGCATTCAAAATATTATTTATCCAAGTAAGTGATCAAAATAAACATGTTTTAACATATGTTAATGCCCCTGTTTTATTTAATTTTTACTTCATAAAACAAGATGCACAATGCATTTTTAATATATGTAAAATATATGATTTTATGTTATTAGAAAAAAATTAATATGCACACGTGGAGATTATTAAAAATAAATTTATATATATAAAGTTATAGTATGCAATTAAATCATTATTTTTTTAATTTTTTAAGAAATTTATTGATTAAAAAAATACACATTAATTAGTCACATGCTTTAAACGTGATTCTTCTATTAATATTTTTCATTTCACAAAGAATTTGCTTAAATTTACCCTTATTTGGGGCGTTATTTGTATTTGAATTGTGCATGTTTGTATTTACAACAAATTTATCTATTTTTTAAATATTATAAACTATTTTTAATATATTTTTTATAATAATTATATTAATTAATAATTTGTAACTGGAACTCGAGTCTCATATATTTAAATAATTTACATATTCTTGAGTTATAATTTTATTTTTTATTTATAATAATAATAAAATAATTAATTTATAAGTACAAAAATATTAGCAATCAGTTGTTAAAAAAATAACTAAACAATAAAGTAAAGGCTATTTTGTGCAAATTTTCTTTAAATTTTCAAAACATATAATTTAGTCTCAAATATTTAAATTTTTATATATATATTCTTAAATTTTAGTACCAAATTTTTAAGAAAAAAAATGCACATGTCACTTAAATTTTACAAATTGAATGTATTGACTTTTTTTTTTTTTTAAATTAGTGCATATTAATGATTTAATTATTATAAATTTAGCACTTTTGTTAGACTAATTTTTGTCATTTTAGTCACTTTATTTTTCATTTTTATAACTTTTTAATACATTTTTATCTTTAAACATCTATCAACTTAGATTAGTAAGGCCTAATTCGATCAAAATTAAGTATTTTTATAAAAAATTTATATAGAAATTAAAGTTGGCAAGAAATAAATAAAATATTCACATTTTTAATAGTTAGATAATTAATGTACACTAATTTTAAAAAAATGATGAATGTGTTTAATTTATATGAATAAAGAAACCAAAGAATCATACTACTTAATCTTTTAACAGTTAAGTTCTAACTTAATTACAAAAATATATATTGTTGAAAAAAAAGTTTAAGATATATGCCTAAAATTTTAAAAATTTAAAAATTTAATTATATAATTAAAAAATCTATGTATGAAATTTTGAGAATAAAATATATATTAAAAATGATAATACCTATATATAAATTTAAAGTTTAAATAAAAATAAGGGCAGACAATTTAATATATTCCTCTTATGTAGCATTTATGCTATAAAAGATTGCGCGAAGCAAATACTAAACCTGATACGAATTCCATTAATAAAAAACTCAACGACTACCAGTTTCTCTCTTAACTACTTACCGCCCATTACATTAATGTCGCCCACTTTTCAATCCCTCTCTATCGCAATCTATATACAACTATTACTCTTCTTCAAACCCTACCAATTCATAGTTCATATTCACACGACTTATTATTTTATTCTCTCTTCAGTTAAAAAAAAAATGTCTACCAATCGAGTGACCCTTATGTCCAAGCTCACGGCGGTATCAAGCAGGCCAATTGGGCAGGACCAGACCCACCCGTTTACAGCATTGGATCACGCCATGGGACTTCATAGCCTCCATGTTATCTTCTATTACAAGGATAACATTTTCAAGGACTTTGATTTGGACCCTTTGCGGGTCTCTCTCTCGGAGGTTCTTTCTATCTATCCGTCTGTTACGGGTCGGTTGCATAGAGACCCGGATGGTAACTGGGTTGTTACCTGTAACGACGCTGGCGTTCGTGTCTTACGGGCTCAAGTTGGAACAACTTTTGATGAGTGGTTGAGATCGGCTGATGGTGTTGAAGAAAGGAATCTGACGGTTTGGGATGATATGCCTGATGATCCAAAGACTTGGTCACCTGTTCAGATTCAGGTCTGTTTTTGCTGCCATTTTCTATATAATTGATGATGATAATATTGTTTATTGATTTATATTTTAACAGTTATTCTATGTTATGTACATCCTATTCACATGAACTATTATTATTATTTTTTAAATATTCTTAAATTTTTTTAAATAAAATATTTAATTTGATAATTATTCAACATAAATAAATTGTAGGTGCCTAGGTGGGTTGATAGTAAAAAAAATAAATTAAAATAACATTTCACAACTATTATATGTCCATGTCTTTACAAAAAAATCTTTAGGATTCCAGTATTGCAACCGCTCTAGGTACTTAAAAGTAGTTAGAGCTTCTCTATTACTCTATTTTATTTCAATTTGTGCCTAAAAAAATTACTCTGAAAAGGTCAGGCAATAAAATAACACAATAAATAGTATTGCAATATATATACAGCATAACATTATTCATATAGTGTGATATTATTTATGTGTTTTTTTTTTTTAAAGAAAATTCAAATATATTTTTAGTTTGATATTTAATCTATTGAATTAAAGATGAAAAAAAGATTTGCAATTTTGTATTATTTTAGTTCAACATTGCACTATAAGAAAATTTTAAAAAATATTCTAAAAAATATACTTGTGTAACATTTAGTGTAAATGAGTTAGAGATTAAAAAAAATATTGACATTTTTACTTTAATATTAAAATAGAGTTTTTGTTGGGAGATAATCTTAATATTAGTTACACAAGTTACTGCTTTCTAGAATTAATTATTATGGGTTAAATGTGGAGAGAGGAAAAGACGCAAAAAGATGTATTTTGTTTCTAGCTTCCTTGTGTTTTTTGCTTCAACTCTTAAATATTGCCTTTTCTAAGGTTGATCATTATATAGCAAATGTACGTACTCATATTTACATACTGACGAGGTAGCATTAAATGTTATATTCAAAACATTTTTCAATAATTCTTTCAAATTAAAATTAAAAAAATAATGTTTAATACGTTAATAATTAAAAAAAATGCTAGTCATTAATTTTTTTTTAAATTTAAATTTTAAGAAGTAAACTTAATAATTATTTATATTTTTTATCATTCTTACATCATTTCGCTAAATCGTATTTGTAAGAAATTATCACTTGTATTTTCTTTATAAGTAATTTTTTTGTCTTTTTGTAAAGTACTTTGAGAATTTTAATTAATTTGGAAGTTGATGCAACATGAATTCGATTCAAGACATTATTGCTCTGAAATTGTGAAGATGTGTTACACACTAATTCTCCCAAAAATTTAAATTTATGGAGGTGAGTCTAATTAATTCATTTTCTTTGACTAATTAATTAAAAGAAGAAAGTTGACATCTGTGTGGGAAGAAAAATGCTATATATTATAAATAATATGGTTTAATATTATTAATAAATATAAGTTAAATTTATTAAATTATAATATATAAAAAATATTATATTAATTAAAATAATAATATATTTATGACATATATCGGTGCTCTTGTCGGAAACTAGAAGAGGTTGAGAGTTGAAAATAATGTTAGTCACAAAATCATCAACTTAATTAGAAATATAACATTAAGATATATAAAACAGTAATTATTTTTAAAATTGTTAAAACTAAAACACAAAACTTATGCTTTTAGTTTAAATATTAAAAAAAATATATTTAATTATATAATAAACAAACAAACGTTAGATTTTAGATAATACATTTATTCCAATTTTTTCAAATAATCTACTCTTAAGTTTATTTATTATTTGGGAAATCTTCAATTCTCATAAACTGTTCGAACTTTCATTAGCACCACTACAGGTATTTAAACGGGACAATGATGGCCTAACCCGAATATTCTGCTGTCTTTTTTTTTTTTCCTCTCCTTCTAATAGTGCTATATTTATCGAATAATATGTCCATTATTAATGAGATTTAAAATTGAGAATGCATGATAATAAAATAATTGTAAAATTATTAATAAAGTACTAATTAATTCATGATATACAAATTATCATTTTTTATCAAGTTGTGACAAAAAAATATTATTCTTTTCTCTACTGAATGTATGGTAATGACAAAAAAAAAAAAAAAATCATGTTTTGCAGGTAAATGAATTTGAAGGAGGAGGTATAGCAATTGGGCTAAGTTGCCCACACATGCACGCTGACCCAACATGTTTAACTCTTCTAATGAAGTCATGGTCCGAGGCCCACTGTGGAAAAGCCATCACACATCCACCTTTCTACTCTACTACTGCACTCAAAGGCCCATCTATTCCAAATCTTGAGACAAAATCAGCCGCATATTATACTACCAAATCAATAACACAAGTACCCTCTATCAATATGGCCTCAACCACCTTCAAATTTTCTCATGAAACAATCCACGACCTTCTCTTAGAAATCCAAGAAAAGTACCCAAATGTCACCCCCTTTGATATTCTCGCAGGACTCTTTTGGACTAGCATTGCAAGATTGAAGTCTTCAAAATATGACCAAAAGTTATCTCTTTCTATTTGTATGGATTTCAGGAAGAAAATGCATGCATCACTTCCACTTGGGTATTATGGCAATGCCTTGCACTTTTCACTACTCTCTTTAGATAAGGAGGAATTGGGCTCAGGTGGGCTTGGACACGTGGCACAAGTGTTGCATAGCCACTTGTCAAACATAGAGGAGGAGGAACTTTGGTCTGCTATTGATTGGTTGGAATCACAAAAGGGGGAGGGACAGAAGTTTGGGCCTCCTTTCAGAATGTATGGGCCTGAATTGACTTGTGTTAACATGGAGCATATGATTGGGCCGAGTGGACCAATCATGTATACCACAACGTTTGATAAGGATGCAAGGCCCATGCACGTGTCATATCACGTGGGGAATGTGGAAGGTGAGGGGTTGATTATGGTGATACCCTCTTCTGATGGAGGCCTTGGGAGAGTGGTAACAGTGACACTACCAGAGAAAGAATTGGCTGAGCTTTGTGAAGATCAAGCTATATTGTACCTGAAGCCTATAATGCTTCTGAGTGGAAAACACTAATTTTTAATAGAAAAAAACTCAATGGAAGTACCATAATTATTAATTTATTTCCCTAATATAAGAATTCTGGTACCTTTACAATTGTTTATGCTTCAACGATTTTTTCAAAACTAGTTTTGGATTTGTGCTTAGTACAGCATTATTAAAGTTATTTATTTTGAAAATTTTATTCCGATTAACATATAATTTATTAGGTAATATATTTATTTTTATTTCATATTTTTTTGTTAATGTTTTAATTTTAACATTGATATAAAATATTGATATTAATTATAAAAAATATAAAAAAATGTTATGTTATTTAAATTTGATAAGTATATAATAGTGTTAATTATTGTGTAATAATTTATTTTATCTCATATTTTGTATTAATATTTTGATGTAAAATATTGCTATTAGTTCTAAAAAAAACATTAAAAAAAATGATCAGTTATTTAAATTTGATAAATGTACAGTATTGATTATGAAATAACAAACTATAGTGCAGTTGTTAAGAGGATTATAAAAAACTTTAGAGTAGTGCAATATAAAGGTGTTAAAAAGGACGGGTTGGTCCGATTAGGTACGGCCCAACCCTTCAAATTAGCATGTTGTGCTGGTCCGTGACCTTTTAGTTAGCGTGCTATGCCAGTTAAGATGGACCGTGCCGTGCCTCCATTCTTGGCCCATATGCTTTAACGTGCCATGCCGTGCCGACCCGGCCCGTGACCCCTTTATTTTATTTTTATTATATATTTATTTAATTATTTAGTTAAAAATTATTAATAATGTTTTAAAAAATTAAAAATGAGACTCGAACTATCAACCTTTCATTTAATAAATTGTTATAAATTCATTAAATTATGTCTAATTTTATTTAAATATAAAAAAATTATTTATTTATTAATATTTTTTTAAAATTAATTTTTAAAATAATAAAAATTCGTGTGATGTTTGACACCCTAGTGCAATATAACTCCTTACGAGAGATTCTCCGATCGTATCACAAAAAACATTGAACTCTCAAGCAAAATGATCCTAAGACTATGTAGGATATTCTCATAAGCATGCAATTGCATGTTAACTCTCCTTCCATATTCTGAGAATTTCAGTTTTGAATTTTGAAATTTACTATCTTTATTTTTTATGCATATGTTATTGGGATTTTGTTTTTTTTTTTTTTTATTATTATTATAAAAAAATCATTAAGGGATTTCGGAATATTCTAAATTAATTTTCCCTTCCCCATCGTAGTAGCGGCTATTAACTAGGTCAAATATTTTTATCTCCTTTATACATTTTAATCATATATTCAACACACATTTTTAAATTTAATTTTTTATATAATATATTTACATAAATAAAAAGATATATATATATATATAAAAAAATAAGGTTTAAACCATAAATGTTGAGAACCTGCAATAAACATATGTTAAAAATATTACATAAATTAAACATATATTTAATTTATTGTGTTAAACATATATTTATCATCTTATAAAAGATTAAAAATATATTCAAAATGATTATATGATAAAAAATAAAATTATATATATAAAAGTGGTTATTATGTGCAACTAATTTATTTCATATCGAAAATAGAAAAGAACAGAGAACCATTCATAATTTCATATTCAATTATTGTACGTATAGTTGTATACAATGCTGGTAGAAATGTTTTATAGGTGTGTGTTAGATTATGGTGTTTTCTCATTGTATGAGTGCGTTAAGTTTTTGAAAATTACTTGTGGTTCAGGTGGTAAGATTCTCAATTCTTTCACTTGGTACACAAGTTTGAATATCACCCCAAATACATATGAGTGTATTTTCTCTTAAAGCAAATAAAAAAAAAAGTTGTATACAATGCAATATAGGGCACATTGAAGAGGCCTATAGTTAGATCAATTAGCTAGGCAGCTAACATCATTCTCACAAATTCCTCATAACTGATTAAACCATCTCCGTCTAAATCAGCTTCTCTGATCATTTGCTCTGTCTCTTCATCTGTTAGACTCTCCCCAAGATTTATCATCACATGTCTCAACTATAAAAATAAATAAGCACACAATTATTATTTTAATAATAATCATAAAACCTTGCATACAAGACTTTGTAAAAATATTACTAGTTGTTTAGTTAAATGATCTATAAACTCACTAGTACTACAAAACCATTGATATAAGTCCATTTTAAGCTTAATCTATCACTTTATCAAATTCAATTATGCTCTAAAGTTATCAAATACTTCCTTATCCTACTAATTTTAGCAGGTTGCAGATTGGTATGACCTAAACATCATTGATGTCTTACCTGGGAGGAGAGTGGGGCACAACACCCAACCTATTAGGCAATCTTTCAATAAGTTTGACACAATCATATGCATAAAATTCACTTCCTTACAAACTAATTATTGTGCGATATGTGTATATTTTCATGTCTATATATATAACAATATCAATTATAAAATGAATCTAAACATTAATACATAATATCCTATTATGTTGTGCTATTTCTAAAATGCAGCAAATGGCTTACACTTCTCACTTAATTCAGTCCCTTCACTTTCCTACATTAAACTAGTTGAATATTATCGGTCATGTTGAAATCAGAATAACATAAAAACAAATTTAGGGATTAAATTTAATTTTTCCTTCAAAATAATACACTTTAATTAGATAAAGAACCCAAATGGTCCATTTATTTCTTAAAAATGGGCATTTTATTACTTAAGTACTCATAAGGGAGCACGTGAAGTTCACTAAATTTTCAAATGGCACGTGCACTTACAATCTGTATTATCAAAAAATGAATTAAAAATTCAATTACAGGTCCTGCACTTGATCCAAACTTACTCCTGATCCAGGCACATGAATTTTTTTTCTAAAATTTTCAAAGCATAGTATTAATTATTGAGTGCACCACTTGAAAAATAAGTATAAAAAAAACTTAAAGTGCCCACTTAAATAATTTTTTTTTTTTTTACCATATGAGCCATTTGTTCCACTTTAATCTCTTTGTTTGATAATGAAGATTTTAATCCCTTTATTTATTTTTTATCTAGAACAATATAACCTCATTTTTTTTTTTTTTTTTTTTGTATTATGTTTTTTTGAAAAGAGTATCATTAATTAGGTTGCATAATTTATGTGAAGGAATTAATTTTCAAAAGCTGCGAGTTTGATTTCTTCTTCCAATTCCTGATCAAATCCACAATGATCATTTAATTTTTTTTATAAATAGTTCAAAACAAGCACAATTTTTGGGTGTGGGGGAGTAGAATTGACTGGCGGTGTCCACAGTCTAGTATAGTCCGATTTTTAGTAAAAAAAAATTAACCAAATTGAACCGTTTATATTATTTTAACTAAAATCGGACCGGACCATTTAACTAATAAAAATTTTGAAACCAAACGGTTTGGTTAACGGTTTTCAAAACTTTTTTCTCCTTAACTTTAACTTTTTTTGCTAAATTTTTTTTGTAATTAAAAATACAATCAAATAATAACACGACATACATAATAATAAATTAATATATTAATTCATAAAATATATATTTATAATTAATTAATCCATAATATGCTGAAGTCTCTCTGTCTCCATAATTCATAATAGGCTCAATTAATACATTAATCAAATTAGGATAGGAAGTAGAACGTAGAAAACAAACAGAGAAGTCTCTCTGTCTCTATAATTTTATTTTTTATAAATCATTTAATAATAAGCCAAACAGATTATTATTATTATTATATATTATATATAATAATAATAATAATATAAGATATTTTTTAAAAAAATAAATTTAATATTTTATTTATAACGGTTCAGTCCGATCCGATTGGTTAAAAAGTTAACAAAATCGGACCGGACCGTTACACCAACGGTTTGAGTTATTTTTAACCAGATCGAACCATATGATTTATAAAACTGTTCAATTTGGTCCGATCTGATCTAATTTTTTCATTTTGTCCATTTTTGGACACCTCTAGAATTGAGAATTGATCTTTAGACATTTGGTCAAAGGCACCAACTCGGCTATTAAGCTTTAAATCTTATTTTTATAATCACTTACATGATTCATTTTTATTTTATTTTATCAAATGATAGAAATTTAGAAACATATAAAATAAAAAAGAAAAACTAATTAACCAGCACGAGAACAATAATAGACCGTGTTATTCAAACCTAGAGGAAAGTCGAGTTAAATGTGATTGACTAGACGTTCAAAAGTCTAGTATTTGTATTCGTGGGATTCTTCATTTACTAGTCAAACAATGAAAACAAAATATAAAAATAAATAGGAAGCAGAAAAGAAAAAACACATTTTTGCTTTTCACATTAGCAAAGATCCTATTTTTCTCTTCTTCTAGTTTTTATTTTTTTTTATTTTTTTATGGTTAACGTTTTTTATTGCCAAATAAAGTAGTTTTTAGGGATAACACAATTAATAAACAAAAATAAAAACCGAACCTCATTAGGTGAAATGTAACCGTCTTGATCTTTGTCAAAAACTCTGAAGGCTTCTTTTAATTCTTCTTCTGCTTCATTTTCCTGAAATTAAAGTCGTTTTAGCAATCACTATTTATTCATTAGTCTAGACCAAACTAACATATTGATCCATTTTAATGGTAATGGATATAAGTGAGGGATAGAAATATAGAGATAATATGTATGTTAAGTCTTTTCTCACTCTCTATCACCATGTTGTTAACACTGTCAACTTAGTTTACCATTAACAAATAAAAAAAAAAAAAGGTGAAAAGTAGAGGAGGAAAAGACAAATATAACCTTCATTTTTAATGCCATGAGATCCAAAAACTCCCCAAACTCTATGGTCCCATTACCATTAACATCAACTTCACCAATCATGTTTAATAACTCTTGTTCGGTAGGTTGCAGGTCTAATGATTTTATAGCATTTCCCAGTTCTTCAACGGTGATACAACCTATACAAATAATAACAATGTTAGAAATATTTAAATTAGAAAACACAATTATATTATATCCAACACAAATATTCTTGTTCTGATAATATGTTAATTGAAATAAATTACCAAAGCCTACATGTTGGTTTGTGCATGCTAATATATGAATTTTTGATAAATTTAAAAAAAAAAAAAAAAAATTAGAGTATCACCATCTCCATCTCTATCAAAGAGACAAAAAGCTTCTTGAAACTCAGCAATCTGTTGTTCAGTTAAAACTTCTCGCTGGCCTTGTCTCATCATATCTTAATTTGTTTTGATACAAATTATAAACTCCCAAAGAGAAACTTATATTATAATAGGAATACAAATCTACAATAAAGAGAGGTCATATAACTGATGGTTTTTGAGAATTGTTTGGACTGCTTATATAAGCAACAATGAATCATAATAGTTAATTGGTAATTAATATTGGTCCTCTAGCTGTTCCATTTTTCAAAGTTAGTATAATTTATAAACTAAGAAAGTGACCTTACGTGAAAGGCAGGAGAAGTTTATTAATTACGATAAAAATGTATAAAATTTTATTAATTTTTGGTAGAAAGTTAAAAGTTTAATAACTATTAAAAATAGCATTAAAAATGTCATAATTTTTTTTTTCATGTAACATGCAATAAGTGAAATCACGTGAATAAAATTATGATAATTTTAAATTTTTAATACCTTTTTAATAATTATTAAATTTTTAATATTTTATTTAAAAATTAGTAAATTTTTGAGCTTTAGTTCTAATTAAAAAAAATTGATACCCTCTTTTCCTTGACTTTAACATTCATGGTTTATTCTAGAAATTTTTTATTCTCGTGATCATCCTAGTCAAACTTGTACTATATGACAATTTTGGATTCTCTAAAGTCTTTTTCCATAACTATGTATAGGAATTATGCTAGGATTCCATGTTAATAGTCAAATTAAATATATAAATATTCAAAATCCTTTAGCAATGCTACTTTTACAAATTACATATTGAAACGGCCTACTTTTTCTATTTATTTGAAATCGATTCGAATCAAATTTTCAAAACAAATATAATATAATTATGTAATCAATTCAAACTAATTTAAATTCAAACGTAATAAATTTTTTCAAATCGTACAAGATCATATTAAAGTTAAAACTTATTTATAAATATTGAATATATATAAAATATAATATATACAATTTTTAAATTTTAAATTGATATATCTCTAATTAAATTTATTATTTATAGTCATAGAGAATCAAAATAACAAGAAGTATGCTCGTACAATAATTAAATTATTACAAAGATTTAATATTTATATTTTTTTTTAAATTAAAATAGTAATTTAATGCAACTATAATATATAAATATAAACTATATATTTATTTTTGTTTTAATAATAATTGAGCTTAAAGGTGTTATAAAATCTATCCATGCAAATTTATTGAATTATTTGATCACCCGAATATTTATTCTTGCAGAGCGTGAACCAGCAAACAAGGAAGTCAATTGCAACTTTGTTATTTTGTGTGTTAAATACAAGTTTTAACCTTACTATGACCAGTCGAACAAACCATTCTTCACGCAAATGATACGGGACCAGTTTTAATATGAAAATTCCATACAATAGATGTCAATGTGGCTTTGTTTTTCTCTTGACCTTTGGCCCTTGGGCGAAGCCTGAAAGTCTGAAAATGTGCTTGAATGCTCTATTTAAAAGAGAGAGAGGCATTTTAGCATAAAAAATTATATTTAAAAAACATTAAAATTTAAAGCACTTTTAATAATCACAATCACACGTTAAACACTTTAAGTACTTATTTAAGAAATAAATTCCTTTATTTAACCAAAAATAAGAAATAATTCTCTTAAAATTATGGGACCTACTTATATTATTCCCAAATTTTAAGGATTGCTAAATTGTTTTTCCTCAGTCCTGCCCATCAGTTTGGGTGTCTTGCAGTTGTAAGGTCTTTGTGAATATCATATGTTTATGGTTCCTAATAATACTAATAGGGTAAAAATAAATAAATAAATAAATAATATTAAAAGTACATTTATATTACGAGTGAAAATAACTTTATAAAAAATGAAATTATTCACGTTTCAGTAAAATCATGTTAAGTGTCACACACTAAATTTGTGAGAAAACACTTACTATTATACCACTTATATGAGACAATTTTAATGACTTTTTGTATTTTAATGAAATATTAATGACAAAAAGGCATATTTACTTAAGTGATTTTATTGCATTAATGGGTTAAAAAGTGTCATTATCATTCCTCAAAAAAAATATTTCAACTTTAAAGTCATCATCAAATTAACATAGTTTGTTACAATTGCTTTGTCGTGGAATAGAAAATGCTTTATATAAATATTAAGATGACGTGAGCTCGATTTTCATCTTTTTTTAATGCTTGTGTGAGTGTGTAATTTATTATTAAAAAAATAAAAATAAATTTAACATAGTTTGTACCGTCCTTCAGCATCTCCGGAGAGCTCGAAATTCTCTGGAATGCGACTCCGGCCTCTAATGAGGGTGCTAGATCTGAATCTACATCTTTTTGCTAGTGAATTCATGTGCTTCATGGTTTGTTTTATTGAATTACTTGTGTCTTGCGATCACTTTCTCTCTACTAGTGTCTGATATGCGTAGTAATGGCTCAATTAAAGGTTAAATGGCGTTGCTTTGGTGGAATTATTGATGGATTTGATGCATTAGTAGCTTTACGGACGGAACGCGAAGTATGAGGTGAATTCAAACTAAGAATACAAGGAAGGTTGTTCGTCGATTGTCTCGTAGAGTGGAGTTCTCTGATTGCCAAGTTGAAGATCATGAAAGTCAATGTAGGGGTATGATTGTTGTTTATGTGAAGATACACTATTTGACTGGGTATTGATTATGAAGTCTATGAAGAGAAAGCTGGAAAAAGTATTTTAAAAGATTAAAGAAAACACAGATGGGGTGGGAGGTTAGAAATAAAATTAATATAATGGGTCTGGCCTAGGGGGATTATGTGGTGTTATTACTCCTATATTTCATCAAAAAAGATTAACATAGTTTACTTTTAAGAAGATATAGGTGTATCGTCAATACTCACTCTCTCCCATTTAAAGATATATGTTCAAATTTAAATTCACTAGCCCAAAAATAGAGAAGGAATTCTATTATCAAATATTTGTTTTTTATTTTTTCTTTTAATGAAAAGAACAACTCTATTCTCTCTCTTTTTTAATTAATGATAGAAGCGTTTTATTACTAGCAAATTAATGATGATTACAAGTCATTTAGAAAAATGTTACAAATTTGAAAATACATTAGCTAAATAACATCATAACAAATTTGTGGCGATTAACTAAAACAAAAGAATAGTGCATAATTATCAATTGTTAATGGATTTAATGCGGTGTGGATCCTAATTTTGAAAAGCATTTCCTCAACAATAAGATATATCCACTTCTCCAACAATACTATATGGTATAACTGAAAGGAAAATATATATATATATATATACAAATAAGTAACTATATTTTCCCACCAAAAGTAACAAATTATTTTACTCAAGACAGCAAATAAGTGTTGCTCAAATTGCAATACTACGCACATCATGTAACTTCGGATTTGTCTTCTTCTTTTTTCTCCCTTATAAATGGTTCGAATATGTGACTTAAAACCACCGGATGAACCACATCTTATAAGTTCTGATTTTTGTCCCAATATCAAATAATAGTCCAGAAATAAATATAAACCTTAATTCAAGAAAAATCTACAGGAGTTTTATGTTAAGATAGATTCGAGGACAAAATATAAAACAGGACTACTTAAGATCCTGCACGACTAATAAATCCATCCTCTTTGTCCCTTACTCATGATGTCACCATTTGTCGTTTTGGTTGATGGTTTTGCGCCACATGATCTAGTATTAAGACAATTAGTAGTGCCAATTTTACCTAACCGATAAGAAAGCTAAACTTTCAAGCCAAGTACTTGTCAACCCTGCCGGCCTTAGTACAGCAGAAACAAACATACACATAAACAACTTCACCTACTTAGTCCTAAGTCCTAACTGTGTTTTTTTTTTTGCTGACATAAGTCCTAAGTAAGTTATTATACGAACAATACCTCCATTTATCTCTTGGAAATTATATTTCTCATTATTCGTATTCCAAGAAAGAAATTACATATAAAACTTAATGGAGCTTCCGGCAAACCTTAACCCCAATGAGGCGAATCCCGAATGGATGAACAAGGGTGACAATGCATGGCAGCTCACAGCAGCCACACTTGTTGCCCTCCAAAGCATTCCAGGCCTTGTAATCCTTTATGGAAGCATCGTAAAAAGAAAATGGGCAGTAAATTCTGCCTTCATGGCATTCTACGCCTTTGCAGTAGTTCTCATATGTTGGGTAGGGTGGGGATACAACATGTCGTTCGGCAAAAAGCTTGTATTTTTCTTGGGAATGCCAGATATGGCTTTGGACGACAAATTTCTTTTGGAGCAGGCATTCCTAGGGTTTTTTCCTACAGCAACAATGGTATTCTTTCAAGGGGTATTTGCAGGGATTACTTTGATTTTAATAGCAGGTGCTCTATTGGGGAGGATGAATTTTCGGGCATGGATGCTGTTTGTGCCGCTATGGCTAACCTTCTCGTACACAGTGGCTGCCTATAGTATATGGTCCCCTGATGGGTGGTTGGCTAAGCTTGGGGTTATAGACTTTGCAGGGGGTTATGTTATTCATCTCTCTGCTGGTGTTGCTGGTTTCACTGCAGCATTTTGGGTAAGTGACTTTAGACAGCATAAATGGAAAACTATGCATCATAATTACCCGGGTAATACTTATAAAAAATAATAGTAATAGTAGTTTTCACTTTCATAACCTGTTGAATGCAAGCAGACCGGTTGTCACTTTACACATGTTCCAAAACAACTCCAAACAATTGGCATGGTCTAAAAATTCCCTGAATTCAAAGTTACCCAACCTTAAATATATAACTTGTGTGGTAAACTTAAACATATACCCTACAATTAACGTGTGGACAAATTAGAATGGTCTGTTATTAATCTCAACGTACGCATTAGAGTCACTAAACATACACAAGTTGATGTAAGTAGACTTTTTTGTAATATCAATATCTACGTTCATTTGACCAATAATAGTAAACTGACGAAATGATAAATCCCTCTACATAAGTCAGAAATGAAAACAAAAGCACTTTTACTATTTTACAGTGAATTTTCACTGATCATATAGATAGATACTATATAAGGACACAGAAAAATGGAAAGCAAAACAAACAAAAAATAAGATTGTTAAAAATTGATGTGGCATTAAATTTGCTTACTTGACACATTCAGGTTGGGCCAAGAACTGAAAAAGACAGAGAGAGCTTTACACCAAACAACATAATTCTAATGCTTGCAGGCGCAGGCCTGCTTTGGATGGGCTGGACAGGATTCAACGGTGGTGGTCCTTTCGTTGCCAGCATTGATGCGTCTCTCGCTGTCCTCAACACGCACATTTGCACAGCCACGAGCTTGGTCACTTGGGTCATCCTCGACACATTTATCTTCGGCAAGCCCTCTGTCGTTGGAGCTGTACAGGGAATGATCACTGGCTTGGTGTGTATCACTCCAGCTGCAGGTACAAGGCATAAAGCCAAAAACAACTCTGGCAATTTTGCAGAGCATTTTATCAAACAGGTTGTGTGTAAAAATGTTGACCAAAACTCAATGCAGGAGTCGTTCAATGTTGGGCTGCTATACTAATGGGAATTGTATCAGGAAGTATTCCTTGGTACACAATGATGGTGCTTCACAAAAAGGTCAAGTTTTTTAAAGTAATCGACGACCCCATGGCTGTTTTTCATACTCACGCCATTGCAGGAAGCTTAGGTGGGATTTTGACAGGCCTTTTGGCTGTGCCAAAGCTTTGTCGACTATTTTACATGGTGCCCGATTGGGAGAAGTACATTGGCTTAGCGTATGCGCTTCAAAGTGGTAGAACTTCAGCTGGGTTACATCAAATGGCGATTCAATTGGGTGGCATTCTGTTTGTGATTTGCTTGAACGTGGTGATGACGAGTTTGATATGTCTGTTGATTCAATTGGTAGTACCACTGAAACTGAACGAAGATGAATTGCGGATTGGTGATAGTGCCGTTCATGGAGAGGAAGCATTTGCTTTGGTTGGGGAAAATGAAAAATTTGATGAGATTCCAAGAAGGAGTCTAATTCATGAGTTTGAGAATTCGAATATTAATAGGGTTTATGATATGGAAGAATACTCGTCTTTTGCTTGAAGGTCTATTTACATAAGTTTTGTTTTAATTAATAAAATTTCGCCTCTTTATTTATAATAATCATAAATTAATCAATAGTAATTTTGTTTTTTTTAAATGGCAAACTATATTAGCAAAATAAAAGGGTTAAACACATTTTAGGCTCAAAATTATAAAATTTGTAGCAAATAATTTTTAAAAAATTTCAAAGTTACTATCATAATTCAGTTTTCAACTGAATTAACAGAAACAGATTATGATATTATGTGTCATCCATTTCACCTATCATATTTTAATAAATTTATCATATAAGCAAAATATAATTTATATTTTATGCATATAACGTGTTAAGTTTGTAATAAATATGACAAAAATATTTATTAATGGTATAATCATTTAAAATTGTTAATTTTCATCTATTAGATTAGCATAAATGTATTACACTAAAAAGTAAAAATAAAAAAATAAAAAATAAAAAAGAAAAATTTCAAGTAATGTGACAAAATATCGTAACTATTGAATTCGATTAGGACATGGTAGCAACCATAATTAGGGTATTTGATCATGTATTTATTTTTATTTTTAAGTTTTTTTTTTTTTTAACTTAATGAAAGTCAGTTCTAAAATATCGTAAAAGATATTCATGTGGGCAACCCATTATCTATATATAAATTAATTTAATGGATAAAAATTCTTCCATGCACCCACCAATACATAAATGTCTTGGCAAGTACGTTACATGTAGCTTGCACTTTACTTACGTGATAAATTACCAAAATATCTTAAATAAGAATCACATGGATGACATGCCATATATTTTTGTTAACTAAGTTGGCAGAAGTTAATAACTTAATATAGTATTATTATATAATTTTGTGGTTATGTTTTCAATGAAACATTTTGACTTATTTATTACAAATTCAATAACATAAAATGTTATTAAACTTAAAATAAATAAATAAATTTATAAATAATAATTCATGTTTTTAAACAATTCTATTAAATAACACATCTTAATTTTTATACATATTTAATTAAGATTTTAATAGGTTTTTAAGATTTATAGATTTCAACGGAATTTAAAAAAAATTATATACTTTTAAAGACTCTAATAAAATTATTTGGACTTTAGTGAACTTTGTTTAAAGAATATTAGAGAAAGAGAGAGAAAAAGTGAAATTCTAATAAAATTATAGAAATGTCATAGAGTTATATATTATCATGTATATTTTTACTACAAAATTCACACAAATTTGAAAGTTTAAATATTTAAATATTTAAAATTTATGTAAAATTTTAATTGAATAAGCTTAAAATTTTATAATCTTAATTAAATACTTTGTATTTTTAAAATTACTTTAAATTTTTATTGAGAAAATATTACTTTAAAATCTTAAAAAAATGAATTGAATACAACGTTCGAAATGCGCATGTTCTCACCATTTCTCCTCGGACAGAAACAGGAAGGCAAGTAGATATTTACCACACCCGATCAATTCCAAGTCGACTATTCAACTATCCATCTCTGTTCAGCAACAAAAAAAAAAAAAGTCTCTCTCTCTCTCTGCCCCTGAAACTGAAAATGTCAGATGGAGGCTTAACGTTACTGGACGGAACTCAACTCCAAGGCATCGACTTGACTTTGCCGGACCCAGACGCGACCTTGACCGGAGCTCAGCTTCTTGACATCGCCGATTCCAGAGTCTCCGCCTTTCTCTTCGGCCTTTCTACGCTGCAAAGTCTCAAGTCCTCTGCTCTTCGACGCATCAATGCCAACGAAGCCACCGATTTCCTTCACAAGGAACTCGATCCTACTCGAGCTTCTCAAACGATCGAGCTCTATGTTGCCGCGATAACCGATGAACTCAAAGGTAAATACGATCTCTCGCTCTTTTTATATGTTTGTGTTTCTAGTAGTTACTATTGTATGCTTAGAGATTGTGGGAGCTAATATGGCGAAATTTTCTATATGTTTTGTGAATTATGATCTCAACTCTAGAAAGGATAGTAAAATACATACAGAGATTAGTTGACACTGGTGATTTTTTGTGTGCCGAAATTGTGGCACACAAAGAACTGAGATATAGTTTGAGATGAATTTTTCACCTAAACCATGAACATCTTTTGATTTTCACCAGCAGCTGACTATTTGTTTGGATAAAGCACCGGATGTATGTGATTGCTATGTTAGTTGGACACTTCATGAAGTACCCTTGTCCAAAGCCACATGACATGTATCAAAAAATTTACGACTCTGGTGGTGTCTAAAAGAGTCCGTGTAACATTGTTTGATTGAGGAATTTTGTGCTTTTTGTTCGCCTAGATGTGTGTCTTTTGTTTGTAATTGTTTGATTATGTACTTTGGCCTATTGTTACCATTAAATTGAAAATTATACATGATATTGTAATTTTCCTATTCAGAGGACCCTCTTGCTGTATCTGTTTTGGATGGAAATAATATCCGGCTATTTCTAGAGGATGAGGATGATTTTGCAATGCTAGCAGAGAATCTTTTCACTGATTTAGACGCAGAAGATAAGGGAAAGATTCACAAGAGTGAGATACGGAATGCCCTTATCCATATGGGAGTTGAAATGGGTGTTCCTCCATTTTCAGGTTTGCTCCATTTCAGTTGTTTTCTCTGTTAAGTTCACTCTTTTTATCAATGTGAAATGTCTAAAAACAAATGCAACTTCTGTAGGACTCAACGGCTTGCAATTTCATGTGCTCACCATATCCCTCTTTTTCATCTTTACACTTTAGAGTTATTATGAGTATTGCATTTTTTAAGTAAAATTTGTCTGCCTTTGTTTAAACCCTTCCATGCTTGCTTAACACATATTTGGCATCTTCGATATATTAGCAAGAGCTCGAAGCAACTCTAGGAGACAGCTTGACTTCTTCATCCAATAAGCTTGTCTAACCATGTTTGCCATGTCATTTTCTCTGTGCATCCAAGAGGTTGCTGATTTTCCATCTCATATCTATTTGTTGTTGTATTCATGAATTATAAAAGTAATTAAATAAATTCTATTAATCTTCGTTTCTAGCAAGTCTCTTACAATGGTCATGTGTTTGATACTGGAAATGGCCTAATTCATTTAAAAATCCCTTTACCTCTGTTTTGCTTAATTCATAGATTATTCCAGGAACCTTGATGATCACTAAGTTATATTGTAATTGATCAGAGTTTCCTCTGCTTAATGATATCTTGAAGAAACATGGAGCGGAGGGCGAAGAAGAATTGGGCCAAGGGCAGTTTGCCGAGTTACTTCAAACTGTTCTACAAGACCTAGCTGAAGCCCTGACTGAAAATCATGTTGTTGTTGTTGTTCAGAACATCAAGATCGTCAATGGATCCAAGTTAAGAAAGGTAGTTCTTCCTTTTAGTTGCTATTATTTGAGAGAGCCCAACAAGAAATATTATCCATTTGAGATTATATTTAGTTTTTGACTTATGCTCTCATATTATTAGTGCTTGTTCAGCATGGCTAATTCTGTGTTGCCTTTGCATATGGATCTGGACGATTCTACGCTGAATAAAGAAACTGAAGAAAACCCAAAACAATCTAGATAAAAAAATATAGAACTCTCTGGTAAACTAAGAAATGAAAAGAATTTGGAGAACATTGTTTTTTCTGTTTCCTGGTGATTGAGAGTGAAGATGTTGCTTAATGATAGACACTAGGGGTTTACCCCACTTTTAAATCATTATGGAGTTCATTTTTGTAATACCTTCGCTTTGTATCGAAGCCCCTAACTGCACGTATATATTGTACATAGTTGAATTGATACTAAAATAACGTGTTAGTGCATAAACACCATACATAAATGATGTATATTCTATGTAAAACTAATATGTTATTTTGGTACTAATTTGAGGGACTCTATATCTGTTTGGTGGCAACTTGACCATCTGAAAGCTTCCTTTCGTATTCTAAATCTAGTAGTGTTAATCTTTCACTAAACATTTTATACCGTGGATAAAACTGCAGATTTTGGCTGATGAGAAGCAATTGAGCAATGTTGTAGAGAAGATATGGCTAGATAAAGAGAGTGGAAAAGATACCTCAGGGATTGCTGGGAGAGTGAGGATTTTTCTTGAGAAAAATGGGTTGGAATTGGGCTTGCCACCATCTGAAGCCAATGATGCAGCGGTTCTTCTTTATGATGCAGTGTTTGAAGATGTGGATAATAATAAGAAGCCTTCAGAAATGGAAAAGGATGATTTGGCCAGTTTTCTGAAGGAGATCCTTGTGAAATTTGCAGAGCAGCTTGAAGCCAATCCTGTTTTTTATGATACTAACCATTGATGGAGAGGCCAACTGGCAGCAGTATGCATTTTGAATCTCACTTGGCAGTATTTTTGTCGCTTGTACAAATGGTTGATGTTCATTTCCAATATTGACATCATCTTGCCTCCCTATACTATGAAGAAACTTCCATTGTTATCTATCTGTAGTTCTAATTCGATGCTTGGTCGTTGCCCTTCTTAAGTCACCAAGTCTCTGGGCGGCTGACTGGCTGAGTTAGTCATTTCCATACACTACAAAACATAAATGCATTTGATATACAAATCATGACTACCCAGATTGTGCATTATTTCGGTTATTTTTTTTGCTGTTTAATGTCATTTATATATCAGCCGTGAGATTTGGGCTTTATGGAATCTTACAAAAATTAAGCAATAAATTATGGCTTCATAAGAAGTGTTAAACTTGCTTTTAGCTCTCATTGCCCGTTGCCCGTTGCCCATTGCCCATTGCCCATTGGTACTAGAAAAGACTGCAAGTCTGCGACTTGACTTGCCTTATGGGTGACATGAAAGGTTATCTTTAAATTTTTGGTTATTGTTTTTATAAAAATTAATGGTGTTTACATGTATAGGAGAGGAATATAAAATTTAAAAAGTTAGGTGAGGTTGTTTTAGTCAATTAAAAATTTTCACAAGTTAAAAATAAATAAATAAATAAAATATTTAAATGTCATGACAGATATAAGTAAGGAGTAATCTAGTAATTAAATGGAAAAGTGTATAGTTATGCCTTTGGAGAATAATATTATAGTTATTCAAAATATATTGATATGTTTACGTGGTTTAAAATTTTTTTAGAATCTCACACAACTTATTAACAATTATGTGATTGAAGTAAAAAAAAAAAAAAATTTGCTAGAATGATTGAGAAAAACTCAGTTGATATTGTTTGAAATTTATTTTTTATCTTATATTCTGTATAATGAAAAAAGAAAAAATATATTGATATATTCAAACTTTGACAGCAATGTGAAAACGGAAAGGGAATATTAGGTTTAAATCTAATAAGAAACTAAAAGATTCTTGCTCTCACAATGTGAAACCATTTTTATTTTTATTTTTAAAAATTAAAAAGAAAATGATTGCCAAAATTTGTTCCTTAACTGTTAAAAGTAAATATAAAAGATAGGTCGAGAATGTAGTAAGTTTGAAAACTAGAAAATTTATAAAGTATCATCTAAAAATTAGCAGATTAAAGAATACTACATTTACTGGACTTCAAAAGTATTATTCCCATAATGAGAGGGAACATAAATCATGTCATTGAAAATTTAAAAACCAATTTTAAGATTTAAACTATTAAATGTGTAGTTAAATGAGAGGGAACATAAATCATCTAAAAGATTCCCTTAAAAGTAAAGCAAAGAAAGTTGCGATACCAGATTTGGAACCCATGGTTTTTCTTCAAAATTAATATTATTATTACATAATTTTATATTTATATTATATGATAAAATTATTTAAAAATATATATAATTTTTTAAATTTTAAAATAATTATATTATATATCAAATATAAATTTATGTATTAATAACTTCTTCTTCTGTTTTTTATGCCGCGTAGAAAAAATATCATTAAATGATAAAAAGGCCAAAGCAACTGGCTATCTAGAGCTGGTCCCAGAAAGGTTTTTAGTTAAATGATAAAATATCATTACTCTTTTTTTTTTGGCTACCGGAATAATCTTATATACATGAGTTTGTAATGATGACCACTTAATAAGAACTATTTTCTTTTTTCTTAAAAAAAAAAAAAAGTAATTTTATTATCATATGCTCGTATGGAATGAAAAAACAAAAATATTTGTCACTAAACCATGATTAATAATAGATAAGCTTTATAGCAAAATACTTTATTTAATGAATTTTTTTATTTATAATTATGAATATATCAATTTACATGTTATAATATAATTAATCTTTTATTAATAATTAATTCATACAGCTACTTCAATATTTAATTTTTAAATTTAACATATAATCTAACATTTTTTTATAGAAAAAATGAGCTTTTCATTTTGTTGTTAAATGCTATATTGGTGGCAAAAATTGGATGAAACACTCAATCAAAGTCATAAAAAATGAAATATAAATGTCATATTTAGCTAATCTATTAACAACAAAATTAATTTTTCTAATTACATCTAATTTATAAGTAATTCGTTATCTCATTTTTTTTATTTATTTAATATATAATCCAACATGTAGATGCACATAGCATTTAGCATTAATCTTATTTCATCTAACACAAACGGTTGGTGATCTGACACCTCTATGTTTTATCACCCGCAAAAGTGAAAATCCGCTTATAAATAAATAAATAAAATAACAACTATATATTGTTATGTATAGTTCATGTTACTTCTATCAAAAAAAAAAAAAAAAACTGGAAGGGAAAAAGACAAATGGAGTTTTTTAAGTGCCTTAAAAGCAAAGGAATTCATGGGCCACATAAACGTATGTGGGCCTTGTATTGGTAGTTATCCTTATCCACCTTGTCTAGATCTTCTGGCTGTATCTTTAGAGAAAACAAAGCGGTATCTTTAGCCTACTAACCAATTTGCAAATCAAGAGAGAAGTAAGTGACAAAATTTTATTATATAATAAAAATAAGGTAATAAGATTATCACATTTATTTTTATTATTGTTATAATAAAAATATATAAATTTATTATTATATTTTTATAATTAATTATACATTAATGTCATTTAAGTTGATAAAATTGTTATTAATAAAAAATAATTATAACAATAATAATTTTAATTATGAAAATATCACCACTCAAAAATAGATCTAATAATTTTACACCATTACAATTTACTACCTAACTTAATATCTGATTTCAAGTTGAGATAAATAAAACTTTTCTAATAAAAAACACCTCAACCCTTCCATGATTTTTTTTTTTAAATTAGTTATCAACAAATCATTCATTACTTTTATCTTCTAAAAAAACCATTCACTGCTAATAATTTATTTTTTTTATATTAATTCTATTATTTTTATCATTTTATTGTTTTATTATATTTTCTACTAGTTTATCGTTACAATGTGGTCACCTTTTAGATTCCTCTAACTTGTTTTCAATTCCAATACATTTTAAAATTATGTACGTTACCTCATTTCAAAATTATGACTAATATTCCGAAAAAGGAAGAAAACTTATTCATTCACTTTTATACAAAAAGCTTGAAAAACATACCAATTTGTGGCCAGATCCACTGGACTCGTAGGCATAGTGGGTGACAATTGTGATACCATATGATAGTAAAACTTGACGCCGATTTGAAAGAGACCATACATTTATTAAATATTTGTAAGAATTTTGATTTTGTAATTTAATACTTAATTTTATAATATTTAATTTTTTTATAAAAATAATCATTAATATATTTAGTAAAAAAAAATTATATTCAAATTATTTGGTAATATTTTATATTTTTATTATTATTTACAAATACAAAATTTTTAATTATTTTCATCAAATATTTATACATATAAAAGTTATAAAACTTGATTTATTCTCTATAAAAAAATGTTTGGTCAACATGAAAAAAAAAAAATCAAATTTTTGATTAAAATTTTTTTAAAAAAAATATTTATGAATCACCTCATATTTTGGTAGTTATTCCTTAAAAATATAAAAATTAAAATCAATAATCGTTATCAAACATACATGATTAAAAAATTACTTGAAAAAATTATAAATTGAAATTGTTATAAAAGAGCTTTAAATGACTTTGATATGTTAACATAAATTAATCAAAAATGATTTTCATATATCAGTTCACATGATATAATTTAATTGGCCCTCTATTAGTAAGAAATCACACAATATAGTTTTTTCGTCCCATATCTCCAACTTTACATCAAATTAATAACTAATATGTTACTTGACATCACAATTTGATGAATATAATACTACTCCAAAATAATTCATTTAATTAATATTATATTATTATGCAAATTGACCAAAATCTTTAAACTTATATTTTTGTGATATTTTAGTATTAAATTTTTAGCTAATACACATAGATCATAATTTCAAGAGAAAAAAAATATATTTTAGTCAAAAATTTATAGACTAAATTATCTCATCTTAATAAAGTTTATAATTAAAATGTCCATAAAATTATAATTTAAAAACCTATTTTTATATTATTAAAATTTAAATTATACTATTATTAAAATATTAAAACTAAATTATCCTAAATATATGAAGGTATAGACCATAAATATACTCTTTACAATTATTTTATGTTAATACTCAACACAAATACAGTGAACTTAACAAACGGCTAAAATAACTTATTTTTATTGACTTTGATAACTTGAAATGATAACTTAATCTGACACATCACGAAACCTGAAATTACTAAACAACCTGTATATTAAAGTTTTTTTTGATAATAACCTGTATATTAAAGTTAACTGGGCACAAATTATTTATTAAATAATTCAATTTGTCAGCTCTATTTTCTGTCATTTAAAAAATAAAATAAAAATATACCACTAGGCATTCGTCAAGTTACATCTTCTCCAACCAATCAAAATTTTCAATTCAACTTGGATGTTACTATTCTAAACTGGGCCCCACGAACCAACATAGAGAATCCAACTTTAAAACATGTTTTATGTCATTTGTGGATAAAATCAAAAAGCACGCGGCAGATACACTAGACAGACAATACAATTAGCAGAGAGAGAGAGAGGAAAAATAAAGACTTGTTTTAGAGAGAGGAAAATGGATAGGGTGTTCGCCGTGGAGGAAGTCTCCGATCAATTTTGGTCTCCATCTCCGAATATCGCACCGGACGAATTGTCGAAAATGAATCGTAGTGCATCGGAGTGGTCTTTCCAGCGTTTTCTTCAGGAGGCTTCGGCTTCACAAACTTCTTCAATATCTGTTAGTACTTCTCCTCTTTCTTCTTCTTCTTCTTCTTCTTCTTCCTCAGCTGCTGATCATCAAGGCGATGTCGTTTTAGTCAATGTCAAAGACGGCTTGTCGAAACCTAAAGCCACTATTGATCCTAATATAAAAAACATCAAGCATGGCTCAACTGCGACGGCGTCGTTTGGTGTTACTCCTCCTTATGTTCCCATTGATTCCGAGGAGTACCAGGCTTTTCTCAAGAGCAAGCTTCATCTCGCCTGTGCTGCTGTGGCTTCTCGGGTAAACTTATACCTTTTTCTTTCTTTCTTTCTTTTTTTAATGGTTCTCAACAAAAATACAATGTGAGGAGGAAAACTAGGTTTTTTCAATACACATTTTTATTTCTATTGATGATGGTTTTTCAACTTGTGTGGTTGCAACCAATCTGGGACAATACTTTTTGATGGGGAAAAAACACAGTAAGAATTGTATTAATACGACTTTGACCAGGTAGTTTTGTTGTGGTTTTGTGGGCCTTATGTAAAAAGGTAAAACAAGAAAAAAAAGCTCAGCTCAAATTTTCATATTGAATCTCGGTGAGTTGAGATCACTTAAATTGAGCCCTACTCAATTATATTCGTTCAATTAAATTGACCTCTAGTAAATTATATTGGTTCAATTTTAATTTAGTTAGTTAGATTCATAAGTTAGTATCTTTAACAAAATTTGTTATTTATAATTATAATTAAGAAAAATAATAAAACTATTATAATTTTTTTTTTTTTTACATCAAACTATTATAGTTATTTAACATTTACGTTTTATTGTTTAAATTAAAATAGTAATTTATGTAATTGTAGTATATATCTTATTTAAATATAACATATTATAAAATAAAATATTTATTTATTTATAATTTTAACAATAATTTAGTTTGAATCGGATTGCAACAAATTATAAAATCTGCCAATATGAAATCAAACAAATTTATATTTTTCAATCCTAATTAAATTGATCTAATCCTTGGATTGGAACAAATTTCTTAGCTAAATTTATCAGATTATTTTATCATCTCTAGGTTATGAATGAACCGTTAAGTTCATTTTTTTCCTTTCTATTTTCCATGTTAGAGATAGCTTCAGCTAAACTCTTCTTTATGGCAGTCTGGAATCATTTATTGCACGTGGTGAAATCTTGGCATTCTCATCCCAAAATTATGCATTTTTAGGTGAGCTGTTTGGGAAATGGAAAGGGAAACCATGCCCTTCAGAGTTGCATGATTGTTGTATTTGGCTTGAGTTTGTGAAACTGGAGTTCATAGATAATAGGGATGGCTTCTTCAGTATACAATTAGAAAGTAGAAACACTTTATTGTGCTGTTGTGCTGAAATGGAAGGGAACCTGACATATTTTATGTCACATACTCATTTAGAATACTAAATTTTGGATGTGTATATGCATATATATATATATTATTATTTTTAATTATTTTTTTCAACTTTCAGTAAATTTCCACGAAACTAGAGTGTCTAAATATGGGTGTCAAATGTCAATGTCGTATAACTAGGATAAGATTCCATGTAACAAAGCATTTATTTATTTATTTATTTTATCAGACTAGTTTCTATTTGCAGGTATAGTTAATTACTTACTATTTGTACCGCTCAGAGTTGCATAGGTTCTATTATAGACTTCTGCTTAAGTTTTTTATTTTAACTTAGCTCAATATGTGGATTACATATGGACATGCTTTTTGAATATCTTTTGTTCTGCTTTCGAGCAGGGATCATTATCCAAAGCTCAAGATTCTGCTGCCCTAGCTGACTCTGTACCACAGACTTTTAAAACTTCACAATTGGGAACTAAAACCCTTTGCAAAGGTTCATATCATTCTTGAATCTTACATTTGTGTGAAATAGCTGCATAATTGTATAAAGCATGTTCTGCACTTATGCATGGTTTGACATTCTTATCCTCTGAAAATATTTTCCTTCCAAGAATAAAGAAGATGCAAAACAGGGTGTCCTATGCCTGTTTTATCCCATTCTTTGTATATTTTGTGGGCTTGTGGTTGGGCTACATAACAGGGGAGTCCCTTCCCTGTTCTGGACCCTCTCACCTTGTTGTGGAGTAAACCAAAAGAAAAGCTTTTCATATTCAAAGGGAGAAAACTATATCATGATACAAGCATTTACAACCTTTATTATTGAATGCATTCTCTCTCTTCTTTTGAATTAATCATTTCTGTGGAGCAGCCCAAACATGATACAAAATTATCAGTTTTTGATTGAATATAGGAGCTGGGTATGATTCATCTAGATCACAAGAAAAGGACCCCAATGGATCACTTGGAATGCAAAAGAAATCTGGGGCTTCATTAAAGTCCACCACAAGTGGATCTTCTAAAGAACAAACAGATGATGATGAAGTTGAAGGGGAAATTGAGAATATGGACCCGGATTATGCAAAACGTGTAAGGAGGTAACCATGCTAGTGATTTTATTACACTGTCAGCCTTAATTATTATTTATTCCTTTGACATTTGCAAATGTTGGAGTTTTCTCTTGTCCATACATGAAACTATAAAGGCCTAGAGAGGAAAAACTCTCAGAGGAGGGTTATGGGATCAGAAAGAAGGGGAAAAGAAAAAGAAAAACTCTTTTTTGAAAAGGGAGAAGATGGAAGATGTTGAAAAAAATAATCTTCAAAAGAACCGTGGAGACAAGGAAATGAAAATGGAAGATCATAGAAACAAAAATGGGTGATGAAATTATATACGAAGAAATAAGGAGATTACTGAAAGAGATGGAGGGAGAAGAAGAGGAGGGGCGGAGCTTAAGGAAGAAAAAACCCTTTAAACTCTTAGAACAGCAGAGAGAGAGTTTTTTTGTTTCTAAGATATGGATTCATACATGTAGATTGTTCTTTTCATGTGTACATTGCATTAAAAACATTTTACTTTATTTTGTTTCAGAATGCTTTCTAATAGAGAGTCAGCTAGACGCTCAAGAAGAAGAAAGCAGGCCCATTTGACAGATCTTGAGACACAGGTTTTCCTCAACCATTGTTATTTGTCTTATTTTTTTGGATATTGCTTTTTCATCTCTTTCTCTTTTAGTTTTTATGTTTGATAGATTTTGCTCACTTTAGCACTATTTATAGGTTTCCCAATTAAAAGTCGAGAACTCTTCCCTATTAAAGCGTCTCACTGATATAAGTCAAAAGTACAATGCTGCTGCTGTTGACAATAGAGTCCTAAAAGCTGACGTTGACACATTGAGAGCAAAGGTAAACAAAAAGGGTTGAGTTTTTTCTTTTCTTGTACTAAGAAGTTTATATTCAGATGAAGATGAAGCAATATAGCTGTTACATTTCATATGTGTGAATGTATTTCCAGATAAAGATGGCTGAAGAGACAGTTAAAAGGGTAACTGGATTAAACCCAAAAGATCATGCCATCTTGGATTTATCTTCCATCAGCATTTCATCATTTGGTCCAAGTCCTTCCGAGACATTAACTGATGCTGCTGTTCCAGTGCAAGACGACCCAAATAATCACTTATATCAATCTGTTTCTAGCAACTCTGTTCCCCCTAATGACCAAAGTGTCCACAGCGGTTTAAAAGATATCAACTCAGTTGAAAATATGCAGCAGATTTCTGAACCAACAGCAGCAAGAGGAGTGAACAAAATAGGAAGAACAAGTTCAATGCAAAGAGTGGCTAGTTTGGAGCATCTGCAGAAAAGGATCCGTGGGGATGGAAATCCTTGTGGAGTGCAAACCAAGAGTGACTCATAGAGACAAACTCAGCAACAGTGTATAAAGAATTTTGTTAAACAATTGGAACATTCTTTTTCTTCATAGTATTGTGTTAAAACCAAGCTATGTTTCCAAAGCAATGTATTGTTTCCTCTTTGTGAATTTTTTCGGTCCACAGCTTACTTAGGAAGCGATTGAACAAAATTTCAGTATGTATGTCAAAGAAATTCCCTAATTATTAGCAAGGGAGCTATATAAAAGTTTACATGTTTATTGGAAAAATTACCTTAAAAGTCATTTTGTTTGTTACTTAGATGTTTTGACCACTCAGTTTTTACAACATAAAAATTTTGTCTCATAACTTCAAAGAATATGCATTAATATTTGAGTGTGCAAACATTTTTTTTGAGATACAAATTAAACATCAATTATATATTAAAGAACAAGTTTTATACTTTTATGTATACAATATTTAATAGTCAATGATTATCAACTAAAATGTGTTGAAGTGACATCAAACTTAAGTGATCCAAATATAATTATATATAATAATAGTTAAAATTGTCTAGTGTTAAATTTCTTGGTGATAATGGAGTTACACTATAAATGAAATAGTTGAATTTAATTATATATTCAATATTAAAATTTATAATAGGGAAGATCTGTTTGAAGTATTTTCAAAAATACAAAATATTACATGAATAGTTTTATTTTATTAACTTATACACAATTTTGTTGCAATAAAAGGGAGCAAATATATTATTTTATTTCAATAAAATGTTAAAACTTATATAATTTTTATACAAAAAGAAAAAATATATGAAGTCATGGCTCACCCTAGTCCCCTTGGCTCCACCCTTACGAAACAATATAATTTTATAGTAGTGTAGTGAGGCAAATTATAAATAGAAACAAATACATTCAGGTTCCTTATTTATGCTAGATAGAAAAAAATTAATTCATTTTTTTTTTAGTAATTTAGTAATTTTGTTTTTTTTTTTTTTAAATACAGCACAAGACATAAGATAATATATCAAAATAATTTTTTATTAATTCTATAATCGTTGGTTTTTTTTTTTTTAATGAAAATTTTTATAATTCCATACTAAAAGACAATTTCAATATTTTAAAATAAAAAAATTGGACATCGTAAGTGAGGTCTGAACATACAATAATCTTATCGAAATGAGACCCAGCCTTACTATTATTCTAGTTGATGATGGCTGCTTTTCACATTAATTCTATTTTCCATTTTTCTTGTTTTTAATTAGTAGAATTAATTCAAGTATGTGTCGCTTCTTCTACTGTACAACCGTCCTAAAAAATTACCGGCTACGGTTTTAGGAATTACCGACGGTACTATGCGGTTTTGGTAAGATTGGTTATAAATATTGTGCAACTTGAAATTTGAAATATTTTGAACAGAAGAAAGTTTTATAACGTTCCGTTTAGTTTTAATCTCTTGATTAAGTTCCCACTCCTTACGCTCTCTTTTCTTTTTTCTTTTTTCCTTTTATCATGTGTTAATACTCCTTAAATTTAGCTAAAAATTATTCAGATTAGTCGAGTTGGAGTTATAACTCGACTGATAGACGTAAGAGTGCAAATTTAAGCGCTGTCATGAACATGATATAAATTAGTTATTGTGTACAAATAATTATCTGCTAATTGATAATCTTGGATCTACAAATTATTGCTTATCTCGGTAAGGCTTTGCTTTTACAAAAAAAAAAAAAAAAAAAGAGCTAAAAATTGTTCTTAAAAAATTATACGTTTATCTCAATTTATAACAAGCTCACAGTTATTATTAGTAGAACCACAATTAGTTTAAAATTTATGAATTAGCTATTATATGTTTATAAATTATTACATATCATCATTATTATAAAAAAATTACATTAATAAATTATTGTTATCACGCTAGGTTATGATATTTAATTATTTAAAATAATTAATTTAAATAGAGTAATCTCATTAGTCATAAAAATCGGATTAAAATTTAAAATGCGATAATTGAGCAGTTACCGAAAATATCATCACTCTTTAAGCTCAATATAATGCCCTCTTTTCTCTGACTCAGCCCTGCGGTAGGGGTTTGTTGTACATTTACAACAATTAAACAAAACAATGTACTGTTCACGTAAGTAAACTTTCGATACTACTCTGTTTGATATCTTTGTAATTCAACTAATCATTCTTGTTTTTATTTATTTATCACTGTTATTGTCTTATTCGTACCGTACAGTCTCCGGTGAGGTGCCTCAGGAACCGGTTGTATCTAAGAACTCTTGCTTGCTCTTCGAAAAGCGTCTGATCGAGAAGCACATTTTGGTATCTTATTGTGCGCAGTCTTTGTTTGATTGACGGAAACTTTTTTATTTCATCATAGCTTTTCTAAATTTTGAAGTTTAAAAAAGTAACTTTAGAATTGAATTTATTTGACAACAATTTTGGCACAGCGGCATGCGGCATGAGCCCGCATGTAGAAGGTCGAAAGTCTGGTTTGAGTATCAATTACGGGTTCTGAGTAGTGTATTAATTTTATTTTATTTTAATTAGTTGAATTTATTTTTTTAATTCTTAATTGTTAAGACTGATAGCTCAATTATACTCCATCATACGCAGCCTAAAATTTATTAAATTAAAATTAAATTTTAGGACTTATGAAGTTGAAAATTAAGTTTTTTGTAAGCTTTTGAAAATTAAAAATTAAAAGTTGGTATCAAACCTGCAATTTACAAACTGCTACTTTTCAATGTCAACTGTCAAGCAATTTTTTTTTTCCTCTTTTCAAAATTGATTAGAAATTGGAAATCTGATTACAAACTAAGGAATGATAAATGGTTATAAGTTTTTCTTTGAGAAGTTTATTTCAAGGAATGAGATTGAAAATTAAAAGAAAAAACTTTGGGGACCCAAATTGTAATTTTGTACACATGATGGTTTGGTTCTCTTGGCAAGATACAAATTATTAATGAATGAAATGAGCACCAACCAATATGTTTTCTATGGAAATCATATAACTTTATGATTGGTATATATTATTCTTATTTACGTTACATTTTGATCACATAAAATTTCATTTATTATTAGTATTATTATTTTACAAATTTACTGTATTATTATGTGATTAGTTGTCCTTTTTATTAGGATAATGGAAAGTATATAATTTTAACGCAATGAATGTTATTTCTGTTGTTATAAGTTTTAAAGTGTGTTATTTTTATTATTTAAAAAAAAAAAAAAAAAGAACTAGTGAAAGTGCATTGTCTGCACCACCAAGCCTTTTAATTCTAAAAGGTTAATCGATTGTTTAGAGATATTCATGTTTCTGATAAATTATTTTATAATATTATCTTTTATCAATATGATACATTTATTTTTCTCTAATATCAACCTACTCACAACTATACTTTTCATGAATAACATAACATGAGGTTGAAATCATGTTAGTCAATGATAGAAGACAAAATTACAAAACAATAAAGACACATGTAGATGAGCTAAATGCAATCAATGGTTTTTTTTTTTTTATTCTCTGTATAACTTCTAAAGATCCAATATTTTAGGATTTGGTACAATCAGTTGGCTTGAAAGACACCACCTTGTTGTCCAAGTCAAAACCAATCAAGTAATTTGATTGAGCAAAGTTTCCATAGATTCCACCAGTATCACTAACATTCAGCACAGCAAAGCATAAAACACCATCCATTATTGATGGTGGAATGAATATTTGTGTTTGTGTCAACTCCAGTGTAGCACCACCATCAAAGTGGACAGTCAATCTAAGCCCTGAGAGCTGATTAATATTGGCTTGATAACAAAGCTGAGGCTTCAACCTCTCATCTTCATAAGGTGTGAAAGGAATCTGGTTCCTTACTTCTGCTACCAACCTATCAAACAAATCCTGAGGCACAAGCGTTGGCGGCGTTCCAGAATCTAAGAACATGTTGCCTTTAGAAACTGTTCCTGATGAATTAAAGGGCAAATACTTATCACCAACACTATACCCTTCAACAGTTACAAAATAAAAGGTAGGATCTTTATCTGAAACCAAAGGTGTTGAAACTACTCCTTCACCAGAAACTTCACTACCAGTACCAAAACTCAACTTTCCAGTTATACTAGGATCGGTGTGAAATGGTACCATGCATTGTGAGAACTTTTTGCCTCCAAATATAGAACCCAGTTGTGAAATAAGTGAAATAGGACCTCCACCTAAGCCAATTAGTCCCATTGCATTCTCAGAAAAAGATCCAGTATCATTATGTCCACAACCAAACACAATGTTTTGGAGTTCAATAGGTTGTCCTGAACTAGAACTCAATGCAATTGTTTCTGTTGCCAAAGACCCTTGGACTAAACCAGCTCCATATCCATATGTGTAATTACAAGTATTTTGAGGAGAACAAGTAGTTGTATCAAGTATATGACATTGGTCTGAATTACAAGGTAGATCTTTGTATGTTGAAGAACCTTGAGGACTAAACAGGGGATTAATTTGCTTATAACATCCATCACAAGGCACACATTGTACCCACAACAAGTCACTGCCTGTATCAGCAAGTCCCCATATGTCTACAGGTGGAGTTCCAACTGAAATCTTCATTAGGTACTGACCATCTACAGATTTTGCTCTTGCTTCAGGGTTACCATTTGGATTGGTTGTTTTTGGCCAATATCGAAAACTTTGTTTCAAGCGCGTCGAAGGGTTTTTTTTATACTTGTAAAATGGTGATTTTGGTGAATTTGGGTGGATTAGTTCAATACTAAACTCATTTAACGTAGATGTGGCTAAAATACATGAAAGAAAACTCAAAAATAAAGTCAGGAGGACAAGAAAAGTTGGAGTACATACCATAATGACAAATGGGAGATTAGAGTGTTGTGAATTTGTGGCATTTTATATATTTTCAAAATGTAAAACAAGACAGGTACTAATATTTACATTTAATTTGAATATAGGTTTTATTAGTAATTATCAAATCTCTAAAGGTTTAGCTTTCACGCTAAGCATCAAAATGTCGTGCTAACAAATTTAAAATAAACATCAGAGGGGTAGATAGATTTACCTATAACCTGTCTTTGAATGATTTTTGTAAAGTTGTTATTGTCTTACTATAAATTAATGTAATATATGGATTATATGCCATATTTTACAGTAGTCATAATAGGTATGCATTTTATCACCTTGGAAATAATCCAAATTAATCACGCCATAATTTTTTATAGGGGAAAATATGTGAAAGCAAATGAGACTTGTTTTTGTAATAATGAGAATCGAATTCATGCTAGCTGTTTTTATATGATTCTCCATAAATGGTGTTAATCGACATATTTTCAAGAAAATAAATAAATCTCAACATATGCAGCCAGGCATGGTTGAAATATAACTGCAGATTATGTGACATCATCATCATCAATTGTCATTAGTGAATTAATGTTATTCCATAAGTGTCGACTAGTATATTTGGCAACAACACCAACTAAGTTACAAGTACATAATTATAGATTCATTACAATAAAAAAGTAAATAATAATTATTAATAATCTTGAGGACTCGAGTGCTAATTTATTATTGCTACCCTTAATATAAGGATTTGATTTGAATGAATAAAAATTGCGATCCATCTCAGAAATTTTTTTTACATTAGAACAGATTAACCCACCTTATATTTTCATCTATCCATTCAACTCTCTAATCTAAAATTAAAAATTCATCTTCTAAATCTACTAGAGACAGTAAATATTTATTTTTATATAATGCTCATGATTTCTGTTAATTTTTAAGCATTATATTTTTTTTAGTAAAGATACTATTATGTTTGTTATTAATCTTAAATTTATTATTCTTGAATTTTAGTTATGTGAAGTATTTTGTAATTATTTTTGAAGTAATAGGCTATATAAACATTTGCACAATTCAAATGTAATACAAATTTTAAATATTTAAACAATGAATATTATTATTGATATTAGACGTAGGTATTAAATGTGGCCAAACAATAAAATTAACTTAAGTTTCTTCATATATTGGATATAACAAAAACATATTTACAAAATTATTTCAATAGAAAAAAAAAAAAAAATAAGTTAGAGCCACCATGATTGTTCTTTCTATTGATAAAAAATACATAATTTAAATAATTTTACTAGTGAGAAAGAAATAACTTAAGGAGAGAAACACGATATTTAGATAAAAAGATAGTAGGAAAAAGAAAGTTAATCTAATTTAATTGGATGTAAAATTGGATGAGACAAAAAGAAAAAAAAATGGTTGGAGATAAAATGAACTTTTTTAAATTACAAATATGCCCTTCACAATATTTTACTAAATAAAATATTATTGTATAAAGCCAAATTAATTTTAAATGAGCTATTTTTTTATAAATAAAGTGACTTAAAAATACCTTTTTTTTATAAACAATGGTACTAAATAACCTCAATGACTTAAACTAAGGAATTAGTTTGACCCTTCACCTTTTATTATAATATTTTTTAACTATTGATTTATTATATATTGTAATAAAAAATAGTTAAAATATTTAACTTTTATCCAATTCATTATTTTATTGTAAAAATACACTAAAAAAATTTAATAAAAATTAAAAAATACAATATGCTTTTTAAATAAACAATTGTGTACAACAAAAAAACACATGTACTCAAACGCAAATACGACCCAAACGCAAATACGACCCAAACTCACATTTTTAAGTACTCACAATAATTATATATCATTGAATTAAAAATTAATTTACAAAAATAAAAATAAATAAACTTGGTAATAAATTTTAAAAAAATAGATGAAAATTTCTCCTAATAATTATTTTTTTACGTTTTAACTTTATATTATATTATTATTTATTTATATTTTAATAATCATTTTAATTGAGTTATATGTTCGTTAATATTAAATCTTTTTTAAAATTTTGCGTTAATAATATAATCAAAATTTAAACTTTAGTTTCCTTAGAAAAAAAACTTTGACTTCGGCCCTGGTTGTCGATGATGATGGGGATGATCATTCCGACTATAAACAGCCGTCGGCCCTTTGAGTAGTATGAAAGGAAGGTTTGGTTTTGCGGGCCTCTACTTTATCATAATTAGTTTTATATTTGGTTTTATTTTTTTCTTTTACGCTTTTGTTTATTGATTTTAGTTCTCGTTATTGTGAAGATTTTGGCTTGATTAGCAGTGAATATATTTTATGTTTTGTTTGTGAGTTGATGTTGGTGGATCCATTATTATTATTATTATTATTTATTTATTTTGAAGTTAAAATTGTTATAGTTATCTAGCTTAAATTAGTATCAAACTATTCAACTAAGTTGACCGAAGTCAACAAGGATGACAAGCCCTTCAACTAGGTTGACCGGTCATTAATTAAGATAGACTAATCATCCATTGACCACAAAATGGAGTGGTCAGAAATGTGAATAAGGTATTACACGATCTTTTTTAAAAATAAAAAATAAAATTTATTGTTAAAAATAAAAAGTCAATATAGTGAAATAAGGATGGTGGCATCTTACCTTAAATGAAAAAAAACTTAATATCATCTTATAAATTTATATTTATTTTTATATTTATATTAATTATATTATGCTACATGATTAAAATTATTTAAAAAATTGAATCATTTTTTTATTTATCAAAATAATTTTATCATATATTATTAAATAGGTACAAAAATAAGTATAAATTCATATATTATTCATATTTCTCAAAATCAAAACCAAAATCATATATTACTCCTGAAACAAAACTGAAATCGAAATTGGCGGGAATGAATTCAAGGATTACTCAACGGGTATTGGTTTCCAAAAATTGATTTTAATCTTTTTGAATTTAAGATGCTTCAAATACATCAAATTTAACCAAAAAGAATTAATTAAAAAATTAATAGATTATATGAATTTATAATTTATGCTCCAAAATCTAAACTTTTGTAAGCCGAGAATCCATTCTTTATATATATAGATATAGTTTATTTAGTTTTGTTTTTGTCATTATATTCAACTACATATATACAAAATATAATTTTTAATTTCAGGTATCAGGATAAAATTACCCCTCTGCAAAATCAAAATTAAAATTTTAAAGAGGAGAATAACTGAACCTAAAAATTGTCCCAAATTTTTTCAACCATAACCAAACTCGTTTTGTTAATACCTGCAGTCATCCTAACCCACGAGGAATTTTGACATAACCTATTAAACCGGTTGAAAATTTGTTCTCAAGTTTCGATTTTTTAAGAAAATTCCTCCAACCTAATTGTATTGACTTCCGTCCGTTTTGTCATCAAATTCATGTGGCATTCAATTTTCACAATCCACATGTCATTTTCTATTACCTTTATTAACATAATCAACCTAACGATCGGGTGGGTACACGTTTAAGATAAAACATAATTTGCCTTGCCCCCTTACTATTTGATATTTTGAGTCCTTGAAACTAAAAGGTTCGAGTTGTACCAAGGAGTCACAAAATGCTGGCCAAGCAAAGATTAAGAACTACTTACCATTTCTGAGCATACCAAAGGCAAAGATTTACAAAACAGGTTTAGTTACTTCATTGTACAAGTAAAATATGCCATAGAGAATGATATGATATAATTATAAACAAATAAATATGCATGATTGTTGCTGGAATATAAAAGAACGGTCTTTCTTTTCCATTAAGAGTTTAGGCTTCGGCATTCAATTTCAATTTACAACGTTGTCCCTAACATTTGGTCAATGTAAAACTTGTGTCCCTAATATTTCAAAAATTATAATCGTATCTTTAATATTAGCCAAGTGTAAAAATTTAGGACTTTTAGTGTTATCAGCTAACAGACACGTTTGGTTGAGTGAATCATTTTTTACACCAAGCGTAGGTTATGTGTTAAATGCCTATTTTGTTGTATTAACTGAGGACACGACGGAAACTTTTTAAACACAACACACCAAATTCTTTAGTATAAAATTGAGTAGTCTCTTTTCTGCAAACTCTGTTGAGACTTTGGTTAACATAAGAAATTACAGTAAAGAAGGGATATGTCACTATATCATTATTATCATCGAAACAACCTTCGAACAGCAAAAAAAAAGAGCGGAAAATTGTCAAATTCCAGCCTGATAAGTTGACAATCAGATCACACTCTCACCTCAAATCAAGAAATACAACAAACAATCCTACAACAAAATCCGCTATGCCCAAAACAAAATCAAATCTCAAAAAACGCTTCTTTTTAACCATTAACCTTCAAGAATCTCCAATAAATTACAGAAACTACGTCATTCAAATTGGAGTATAACTCAGCCGCAATGGTGGTTCCACACAGAACACCCACTCCAGCCATTCGGAATGGACAGTCCCGCCCTCAACCCACCCCAGCCCCCCCAGCCCTCGCGACGCCCCCCAGCCCCCCACCGCGCGCCACCCCGCCCAAACGCAGCCCTCGCGAGCCCAAACGCACCCTCGCGATTTTGTTTTGTTTTTTTTTTTTTTTTTTTATGAAATTGTATTTTTTTTAAAAAAAATTGTATTATTTTTTATTAATTATTGATATAAAATTGTATTATTTTTTATTAATTATTGATATAAATTGTATTTTTTATTAATTGTATTCTTTTTTCTAAAATTGTATTTTTTTATTAATTGTTGTTATGAAATTGTATTATTTCTGAAATTTTATTTTTTGAAATTGTATTTTTAAAATAATTATATAATTTTTTTTTCTATTCCATTACATTACAGTTGTCAAACCAAACACTGTAATACTGATTCCTTTTTCAATTACAGTGACTAAACCAAACACTGTAATCGTAATACTGATTCCTTTACATTACATTCCATTACGATTACGATTACGATTACGATTACGATTACATTCCAGCGAACTAAACGCAACCTTAGTGTTATCAGCTAACAGACACGTTTGGTTGAGTGAATCATTTTTTACACCAAGCGTAGGTTATGTGTTAAATGCCTATTTTGTTGTATTAACTGAGGACACGACGGAAACTTTTTAAACACAACACACCAAATTCTTTAGTATAAAATGGAGTAGTCTCTTTTCTGCAAACTCTGTTGAGACTTTGGTTAACATAAGAAATTACAGTAAAGAAGGGATATGTCACTATATCATTATTATCATCGAAACAACCTTCGAACAGCAAAAAAAAAAGAGCGGAAAATTGTCAAATTCCAGCCTGATAAGTTGACAATCAGATCACACTTCACCTCAAATCAAGAAATACAACAAACAATCCTACAACAAAATCCGCTATGCCCAAAACAAAATCAAATCTCAAAAAACCTTCTTTTTAACCATTAACCTTCAAAATCTCCAATAAATTACAGAAAACTACGTCATTCAAATTGGAGTATAACTCGGCCGCAATGGCTGGCTTCCAACAACAGAAAGCAACCCACCTTCGGCAGCACTCTCTTCATCAAGAAACAAATCTTCAGTCATTCGAAAAGCCGCATGAAATCCAACAATGACAACCCCAATTATCAAAGCCACTAGCAAATTCAAACCCACATGAGTAAAAGCAAGTGCGATAACTGTAACCAAACTTAGCCCGATCAACATAACTCTATCATCCACCATACGATTGTATACCATAACTGGACCGTCTCGAAAGAAATAGAGAAACAACCAAGCGACGAATATGATCAAGAAGACAATCATTGAAATTGGATGCCATAGAAGACTGAGGAACACAATGAAAAGTATTACCATTGCGTAGTTGATTCTGAAGTAACTGAGGTTCCATCTGATGCGGGACATAGCGTCGGCGTAGCTATAAGGGCAAGAAAGGGAAGACCATTGGAAGAGCTCTCGCCATGGGCGGCGCGTAGAAACTACTGTTTCGGTGGCACGTTTTGCTCGGGCTATGAATGAGAGGTCAGAGAAGGTTGGTGAAATCGTTGTTGTATTGGTGGTGGTGGGAAGAGTGCCGTAACCTGTATATGATGTTGTCGACATTGTTTGATTCGTTTTATTGGAAATTTGAAATCTTTAGTTCTAGATGTTTCGAATTTGAGAAAAAGCTAAACCCTAACCCTAAATTTGGGAGATTGATCCAGGGAGAGATCGGAGAAGAAAAAGGCCACTGTTTAACTCGGGCACAAAAAATATGAAGAAGCTGGAAACATTTTTCTCGTTCTTTCTCTAATTTTTCTTTTTATTTATATATTTGTTATGTGATTATATCTTGAAATCAAATACAGTAATATTAATTCATGTATTTAGGGATTAAAACCAGGCAAATTAAAGTGTCATTTTTTTTTTTCCTTATAAAATTTAAGTGTCTTATTATAAAATAATAATAATAATAATAATATCATTTAAAATTTATAATAATAAAAATAATATTTTTTATATTTAAATTATATATTTTTATAATTAAAAAATAATTTTTATATATTTTTATAACGTTTATTTAATTAAATATTATTTAAATTTAATTAAATTATAATAATATTTAATATTATTAAATTTTAATTTTATTATTATAAATTTAAAAAATATTATTTTTAATAATTTAAAAAAAAAAATGTCATTTAGTACTGGCCTTTTGGCAGCAAAAAGTTTGCCCAATTTCATAATATTTTGCCTTTTTGAGAGCCGTCTTTTTCTTTTTCTTTATTCAGAAAACGGTGGGTTAATACTTAAATAAAACTCATGTACTGCATGCACTCTGTAGTGAACACGATGTGTTTATAAAATAAAAGAGCATTACTATATCTATAAATAAAATAATTATCTACTACGTATAATTAAAAAATACTTGTTAAAAAAAACTAAAAACAAGGAAATTTACACTTATATTATACTATCTTGTGTCATAATTTTATTAAAAAATAATAATAAAAATTACCAAAAATAACATCCTTAAAATTTATAATAATAAAACTAGCACCTCAATAACATTGAACGTTTACTTTAAATATGTAATATTAAATGTTTAACATTAAACAGACCTAAATTGTCATCATTCAATTCTAATTGAACGGATGTTTAAAGAAAAATTATATATCAATTATTTTTTTAATTATAAAAATATAAGTTTGAACACAAAGAATACTATTTTTATTATTATAAATTTAAGGGGTGTTATTTTTTAAAAATAATTAACTTCATTATTCTAAAAATTATTTTGCCAAATCACATTGAGTGTAAAAATTTGTATAAATTTATGACATTTAACCACGTTATTTCGGACATAGATATTTAAAATTTTCCAAACTAAAATCAAAAGTTAAGCATATGCACCCATGGATTGGATCCAAGACCCACAAAAAAAGTTTCCAACGATACCAAATGGTTTTTTTTTTGGCATAATGATTTAAGATTTACAATAGTTTTTCTTATGTGCACAGTGTACTTTAACTTCGGTTATACAAAAATAATTGGGAAAAATGTTTTTGCTTTTGTGGTATTTAGTGTGTTGCAAGTCCTTTGTAAAAAAAAAAAAAATTAAGTTTATTTGCTTCTAAAAAATATGACAGGCAAATGCAAAAATAAAGTTATTTTTTTATCTAATCTTATAAAATAATACACATGTTATATGCATAGGCATGTTTATAGTTTTTTAATAGATGTACTCTTAAAAAATTGATATTTAATTAATGAATTAATCAATTTTTTTTTTAAAATTTATTTTAAATTTAAAACAAAAATTTTAGTTAAATTTAAATAAAATTTTCATTGTCTAATATCTAAAGTCACAAATTATATAATAAAAATTTTATTTCAATAAAAAAAATTATCAAAAATTTAAGAAAATTTTTCGATAAATATATACGTAAAAAAAAATTAATATTTAATTAAAAAATTACTCAACTTTTTATAAAAAAAAAAAAAATCTTTCAAAATTTAGATAATTTTCATTATCTTTTATATAAAATTACAAATTTTTATATAAAATTACAAATTAAATAATGAAAATTTTATTTAAATTTGACAGAAAAAAATTATTTAAAATTTGAATAATTTTTTAATTAAAAATTACTTCATTGAATATATATTTATCAAAACATACAAACATACATGTGACACGTGCTATTCTATTATATTTAACGATTACATAAAAAATTAACCATCTTTATTTGACATTTAAAAAAACGCATTTTTTATAAGCCAAAGAATCCAAAGACATCTTTTATAAACTAGAGAACTAAGTAAAGGGACCAATTTAGCAAATAATAATAACAAAGCAACCTTTGTAAGAAAACAAATTAGAAAAATCAAACCAATACTCGCATGAAGCTGTTGAATGTTGAACGCATCCTCTTCCTAATTGTCCTGGTCTTAGGTATATAAAAATTTCAAATACATTACATCTTTTTTTCCCAATAAAAGTTAAAATGCTCGACTCCTAAAAAAAAAAAAAAAACGACAATATTCTATAGAGTTCATAGAGAAGGGCAGCTTATGGTTTTTCCTTATCAGTACCGTGGAACTTCCTTCCTGCTTCCACAGCTTCCCTGCACAATATAAGCACCAGATATTTTTCAGTCACTTAAACATATGCAACTATTTCCAAAGATTGTCTGCTACTTTAGTTTGATGAGAACAATGTAACAACAAACTCAGTTTATCTCAAATGGCTATCCACAACCCGAGAATTAGAACACCACAAATTGGAATGGGGACATGTCAAATGAGTACCTGAAAGCATTCACGAGCTCCTTGTTTTCCGGGTCAAGCGTTACCCCCTCATAGAAAGCATTGGCTGCTTCTTCAAACTTCTGCAATGAGGACAGTAAATTATATCAGAACATGAGACCCTTTTTCTGAAAATCAATATCTGGGAAATTGAAACATCATAACATGCCTGTAATAAACGCAGTGCAGCGCCTTCACGATAGCAAGCCTTTGGCCAATCTGGTCTCAATGCTCTGCATGCCTTTGCATCAACCAGGGCATGCTCAGCTTGACCAAGACGGATCCAACAAAGGCTTCTATTAGAAAGCAAAGTTGCATCAGTAGGATCCAGATCAATTGCCTGCAAGTGCAAGACCAAAGAAATACAATAAGCACAAAGTCCATTGTGGTTGCTAAAAATTCTACACAGTTGAGCAACGATTATAAAATACATGATTTATGTAGCTGAAAGTTCACCACCAGTTCTAGTTGTCGAGTAGTACCTCTTACTTGCCAATAACTTTCAACCAAATAAAAACTATAAAGTTGAAATACGACTAAGAAGAAAATGCAGGATAACAGAGTAAAAGTTGAACCTGTGTATAAGCATCTCGAGCTGTATGGTAATCCTTTCTATTGTAGGCATCATCTCCTCGTGCTTTTGCTTCTGCAGCTTTCTTCTTTGCTTCCGGTGAAACCTAAATAAAGCAAATACTTATATTAACCAAAACATGACCAGAAAAAACAAGCAAGTGAATCACATTTCAACCTTATTTGCTCTGCATACAATCATTTTAACCACAAATGTCCAACAATGGAAGTCATGAATTCTTCTTCTAGTCTTCTAGATACTAAAGCAATATGAATAAAACAAAATCACATAAAGATGCATGGTATAGGAACATTGATAACAGAGGCATTAATTGTTAAGATGAGCTTATGCATAAGCAAGGTGCTTGCTCTTATTTTTTGTCTTCTCCACAAGCATTAGGCTTAATTTTTAGCATGGATAATGGAACCAAAACCATTGCTGTAGCCTGTCAGTTAAGAACTCTTCTTTAGTTCTAGTAGGATTACTGTTAAAAAAGTTCAATAAGAATCTAAATTTCATTGGTTATCTGCATTGCCATCAATAACAATTGACCATAGGTTATTGTGCAATACAAACAGTGTCGCATCCAATAAAGAATTAAACAATTAGCATCATGCACAAAAACATTATAATGAAAAAATTGAGAGCAACAGATGCACAGAAATTAAATTAATACATAAAGTTAAAAATACCACCTCAGGGAGATCCTCCTTTGGTAATTTTTCCTTTGATAAATCAGCTTCCTTTCTATTTCTAGTTGCATCCTGCAACAATGCCGTTCAAATTCAAGAATTTATTGTAGTTTCATATTCACAGCCAAAAGGACAAGTAGTGTATCTGAACAAATAAGAAAAATAATACATACATACATACATACATATAGATACATGCATGCCTGCCTGAAAGAGGTAATGGATTCCAAGGGACCAAAATAGATAATAAGATATAGGTAAAAGGAAGTTTCTACAAAAAAAATACAATTTTGGCTGCTTTCACGGATCACTCAATTACTACAAAAATTACAAGATCCAAATACCTGCTGCACGCTTGTTTCAAACTGCATAAATTCAATTATGCCATCAACTGTCCAATTTGGAATACATTCAACTTTTGATGACAAGGGAAAAAGAATCTCAACAGCCACCCGATTGCCTCTTGCAGCAGCAACCTGTATTGGCTTCACATCATCCTGTGACACAAAAAGGTTCACTATCACATGCATTATTAAGCAAATTTTACTTTCATCTGACACTAAATCCAAGCGAAATATATGCACATAGAGTTAAGCACGTGAAGAGAAAAACCTTTCAGTATCTAGAATTTGAATAATAAATTAAGCACTAACTCCTGATTAATACATGTGATTCATAAGCATATGCCACACCCACTAAGTCACCGTATACTTGATCAACTTCTTTCACAACTTTTACGTTTGCAAAACGTCTTACTTTTATGATAAATGCAAATACATAGAAACTAAAAGAAAGTAATGAGCCAACTGAGAACATAAGATACAACCCAAAAAACGCAATATATGTTGGAAATTCATGTGGTCAATCATAAAGGTATATCTTCTTACCAACAAATAAAATAAAATCAGAAAAGCATCTCTATTTTGAAAACATGATGGTAAAGCATCTTTGAAGCTCTTTAAAATATCACCAACCTTTTTCTAGTGCATGAACTACTGTACTGGGCAATAAGTATAGAAAGGAAAAATTATATGTAAGCATATTCCGTCTAAAAACACTATCCTCTCCTAAGAAATGAGTAAAGATAAACATAAGATAGTACTAGAAGGAAACAATAGGTCATTGGAGACATCACCTCATCAGAAACATTGGGGTCAGCTCCAGCTTTTAACAAACAGTTTATGATTTCCAAGCCCCCATTATCAGCAGCAATGTGCAAGGGGGTTGCTCCTCCAGCACTAATATTTGCTTTAGCACCTGCCTGAATGTTAATTTACGTGTGAATGACACTGCATATCATATAAAAGTTCAAAGAGCTAGACAAGTGAGTAATCACTAGCAATGTCCATGTACAGAAATCCGTCTGCCTAGTCCCCAAAAGGTAACTCTAATAACATGAGACCTTTTTTTAATGTTCATCCTTTTCTTCTGATTTGCAACTTGCAATCAAACAAAACATGCTTAGAAACTATGTGCACGTGAATTCATCTTAAATACATTAACTAGGAGTATTGAGGATGTATTACCTGAATCAATAATTCAAGGCATGGCAAGGAACCAGCTGCCACAGCTGACAATAGAGGAGTAATACTATCATCCGTGTCAGCATTAGGCTGCAAAGCAATAACAACAAGGTAAACAAACTATATGATAGAATCCCATCTCAAATCTCACTAAAAATAAAAATGATTCTAGCATATTATAATTCAAAATACTTAAAAGCATTATAACAGAATCAATATGAAATTTAGTAAATCTTAGGATTTTGAGAATAAATGGAACCATATAATTTATGTTGCAAAAGACACAACAATTTTTCCCTATTCAATAACATACAAAACTCTCAACCAACTATGAGATTTAATGTGAACAAGAAATAGAAAAAGTAAGGACTCCAAAAGAGAGTCATTCTGGATGAAGCACCTAGAGACAAGCACCCCAAAGAAAACATGGTTTATCTCCAACAAAGGTCATTAGATGATCAATAAGAAACAAAATGCTTACATCTGCTTGATGTTCTAAGAGAACTTTAACTGCTTCTTGTTGACCATGACCGCCTGCCCAAATTAAAGGGGTGCCAGCATCACTCTGTGAATTGACATCAACACCTTTGGAGATTATATATCTGAGTAACTCAATATCTCCTGCCAAACAGCAGCACATAATTGTAGTTCAGATCATCAATCATAACTGCACGTCTGCATTATGCATCATAGCTAATACACTTCAGAGGAAGATGCAAAGTGGAATAATTGAGTATCTATTAGTAACCAAATTTTTATACGAAATCAGTTCATGGGTTAGTGAAGCGTCCCAATAGTTATTTTACATAGTTGAGTTTACTGAAATATAGGGGGCCACATTTATTGAAAGGTAAATAACATATTCTTGAAAACAAGGTTCACCACTCGTCTATGAAACAATATGAAACGTTTTTCCAACTAGATGGGGAGGGGAAAAAATGAAAATTCTGCAATAAATTAAATTCTCTGAATGCTTAGACACAAGCACACTTCCCACGAATAAAATATCATAAAAGTAGACAAACAAACCTATGCCGGCAGCATGATGCAAAGCTGTGGCCCCTAATTCACTTGGAATAGAAGGATCAGCACCATGCTCAAGAAGATATATCGCAGTGCCAGTATGCCCTTGCCGAGCAGCATGAATAAGAGGAGTCTCACCTGTGCGAGAATAAAAAACAATTCTAATTAAGAGTGACATAATACATAAATCTCCCCTTGATAGCACAATAGTAATGGAAATTATATTCTATCATTTCTTCCTTCTTGTTTTTTTTATTTATTTCATTTCAAAAAGAGGGAAAAAAGGTTACATAGGTCATAGGTAAATTTGGTACAATCTGAGATATCTCACTTTGTCTCGTCCCAATACCATCCCAACCGATCACAGAAGTATATGGGACAAGATGAGATGGAGTTCTTAGTTTTAGCATGGAATGGATTAAAGTGTAATCCCATTCCAATTTACAACTCTAACCCAAACCATAAAATCCAACTAGAAAAACTATCCAAGATACTCAGGCATGTGCATGCTATATCACCCATAAACACATTCGAAAGTACCCCGGATCAAACACCATATTTGAAATCTGTTAAGAAACTGAACAAAACTATTTACTGAAGAGGGCGTGATAGAGATTTTAAAAAATACAATTGTGGCTAAAATAGGACATCAAATACATACCATCCTCATCCTTTGTATCAACATCAAGTTTCAATTCCTCTAGTAAGTATTTACACACTTCAGTCTTGCCTTCTCTAGCAGCAAAATGTAGAGCCCCTCGCTTGTTGGCATCTTTAATATCAGCTATAGTTTTGGTCAATTCCTTCCCTTCAGCAATCTGCCCCCCAAACTCTACCCAAAAAAAAAAAATTTTTGAAATATTAATATAAGTAGCAAAGCAAAAGGAGGGTAAAAAAGATCAAAAACGAAGCTTCATAACAAACAAACAAAAAAAAAATTAAAAAATATAAAAAATATCATTTTAAAAAATAAAAATAAAAACTCACTCTTTAAGAGGTCAAGGTTCCCTGTGCAAGCGGCATTCAAAAACTTTTCAACTTTATCCCTTACTGCAATCATTAAAGCAATACTTATCTACATTAAGAGCCTGAAGTGTATAATAAGCAATTTATGCAAATACACCCACAGACCAATTAATTGAAACTTAGATTATAGTAAGAAATTACAAAAAAAAAATGGTGGAGAAGCAAAGATAGTTAACCTGCAAGGGCAACAGAAGCATCAGGAGACATGAAGAAGTAAACAGTATTTGAGCAGAAACGAAAGGATTGAGTTAAACTCGGCGGAGGAATTATGCAGCGGCAATTCCAAACTCGAGTAGTCTGCGACACACATAAATACGCATCTAAGGGTTAATGGGTTAATTTAATAAAAAGTAACATAACCAAAGTGGAAAAGAGAAAACAACGAAAATTAATAAAAATACTTGCTACAGCTTGTTTGCTTTTGAGTCTATCTGTCTAAAAAATCTTAAAAAATAAATAAAAATAATATTTCTAAAATTATAAATTAATTTATATATTTTTATTATTAATAATAAATATATAAAAGTATAATTGATCATACTCATAATAGTTTAAACTTTTATAAGAGTTAATAATCAACAATTTATAACAATTAAAAATAAGCGTGTTCATTATTTTTTATTAAATGTTATTTAATTTAATATTATTTAAATTAAATTATAATTATTTATATATATTTTTAACATGTTAAATATTATTATATATTATTTTTATTGTTATAAATTTTAATTAGTAGTATATGCATTTGACTTATTAATTATTGGCTAAATATAAAATTAAAAATATAAGATAATAAATTGATTATAGGACTACCTATAATTAACATGAATAATTATATTATATTATATTATATAGATCGATATATACATTAAATTATAATAAAAATATTTTTAAAATTTTACATGTTATTTTTTGTAATTTTTTAAAAATATTCTCATAACTAAAAAGTCCTCTAAAAAACTATAAATTATTAGGAGTTGAACATTTAATTTACTATTAAAATTAAATTTAGTATTAATTTAATAAAAGGTTATAGGTTTGATCCAAGTTGAGTTTCTAATGTTATTTTAAAAAATAAAAATTAGTATCAAAATTAACTATGTTTTTTCAATTTATTAGTAACATTTTTTTATCAACAATTTTATTTCAATTTGATGTTCAAAAATATTAACATTAGTTTAATAAAAAAATCCAAAAGATTAACACACGATCACCAATTACGAGATTTTCATAAATTAGTAACTTACGTTTGAAAAAACTTTAAGATCTAAAAAAATATACAAAATTCCTAATTTTATCATCTCAAATACTTTGAAACTCTCGTGAAAACATTTTGAGTGTTCAAATCAAAATCAATCCATTTAATCCATCCAACTCATTTTTTTTTTTTCTTTTACTCAATTGGTTTGATTCAAAACAAGTTAGATTGATTATCCATCTTAAAAATTTAATAAGAATTGAGCAAGTTTATATATATATATATATATATATATAACAAATCACATCGATAATTAAATTATTTATTTTATAGTATAAATTTTAACATATTTAAAAATTAAAAAAAATTTATAAAATTAAGAAAAATATTAAATTAAGAGAAATTGATATATATACCATTAAATTTGGATATTTTAATGAGTGAGATGATTTATCTAAATTATTTGTTTGTAGAACGATCATTATATATATTTAATTTTATTACAAATTTAAAATTTTAATATTATCAATATTTTAGAATTTTTGTTTTTTTTAATAAGAGTTAGCATTTAGTCCTTAATCTAAGATGTTTCAAAGTCTTAAATGTAACCCTAAGTTGTCCTCTACTTTCACTATTGTTGGACATTATCATCTTCTTTTTAATATTTATTGAGCTTTATCAATAGTGAATCGTGCTTCTCTCCATCCCTCGTCAAGCTATGAACATATCTATCTTTCTTCTTCAAATAAGCAAGACAATTAAGCAATGTAAAGAAAGAAAAGTAGAAAAATTAATCAATCTAATCTAAAGGATTCATTTTATATTAAGGTAATATTTAATTGACAATAATAATAATGACAATAGAAATTGTTATGATTATTTATGTATTTAATTTAAATGTTAGTTTGAAATTAAATGTAAAATATTTCAACAATATAAAAAATACTCATTCTTTTTATAACTCTTATAAATACGTTGAAATTTTATATTTTCTTCATAAATTTGTATAATCTTTTATTAGTTTTTATCATTTTATTTTATTTAAAAATAAAAAAATTATTTTCTAAATTTGTTTTATTTATAATTTTTTAAATATTACTTTTAATATTTATCATTATTTTAATTTAACTGTTAAAAAAATATATTAATAATAGTAACGTTTTCATTAAATTACATTCCTATAATTATTCTCATTTTCATTATGTTTTTATTTTACGAATTAAACATGACATAAATTTATACCTTTTAGTTTAAATTCATACAAATATATACGCTCAATTATTAACATCAATCGAACTATTAAATTAATTATTAAAATAGTATGTTAATTCATGTTTTATAATTAATTTTTTACTTAAATAAAACCTTTTTGAACCTAATAATAAGTTTACCCTAAATAAAAAGCAACAAACTCATTATTTAGTCTTAAAAATGATGTATTTTCTTGTTTATAAAAATAAGCCATGTAGTTCTAAAAACTGCACTTCTGGTCATTTTGTTCTCACCTATCAACCAACTGTATCGTGTAAGTTAATTTTATCATGTTTACATGATCATCATGTATGGTTATTGATGATGTAAAATTATTTTATCAACATAGTCAAGTCAGATGTTACAATAGTATGTATTTTTAAAATTTGAAGTGTACAATCTTCCGTACATTGACATATAGAAAAAAATAAATAATAAATAAATAAAGGAAAAACTATTATAAAGATGATTTTGTTTTTATAAGATATTATTTAATCTTTTACTTTATAAAATATTTTTAAATTTTTTCCCTTATAAAAAATATGTTTTTAAATCTTTATATTTATAAAAAATGTGTCAGGTAAGGATAAAATTAATTTTTGTTATAATTTTTCATTAAATCTAATTAAATAGCATATATATCAAGTACATATTTATATTTTGCGATAGATATATACGTAAAAAAAATATTTAATTACAAAATTACTCAATTTTTTTAATTTTCAAAAAAGTTTATATAAAATTTCTCATGTAATTTAAATACAATTTTCAATAAAATTTTATTTTCTAATATATAAAGTCACATTTTAGACAATGAAAATTTTATTTAAATTTGATCAAATTCAATAAAATTTAAATAGAATTTTCATTGTCCAATATCTAAAATCATAAATTAAACAATTAAAATTTTATTTAAGTTTAATCGAAATAAATTGTTAAAAATTAGAGTAATCTTTTAATTAAAAATTATTTAGTTTGATATATATATGTATGAAAAAATATAAATATGTATATGATACTGTGTTATTTTATTATATTTAATAAAAAAATTAGATAAAAATTTAACTTTGTTATTATCTAACACATTTTTTATAAATAAAAAAAATTTAAAATAATTTTTATAAATTATATGATTAAAAAATTTCTATTATTTAAATAAAGTGATCATATTAACTTTTCATCCGATAAAAAATGGTGATACGTTTTTTTTTCAGATAAAAGGTTTATGCATATTTCAAGATTAGATAAACAATTCCTGTAAATAAAATATAGATTTGACTCTCATAAAATTCATTTTCACCCTAAAATCAATATAACTAGTTCTTGTTGGATCGAATGGATTATCATTTGATAGAATTTTGAACATTCCTAATTATTTTATACGTTAATTTGGTATATGCATAATAAAAATCGTATTAATATATTTATGATAATTATAAAAATGCATGAACTATATGTTTATTACCTTATTAAAAAAACATAATGATATCTTTATGTATTTATTTATTTTAGGTTTAATCGAATTATATAATTTTCATTAGTTTCATTTTTAACACTTATTAAAAAAAAACTCATGTTCATTTTTTTACAACGTAAATAAACATATATTATTTAGCATTATTGAAAAAGTTTTTAATTACGAATCTAATAAGCCTAGAGGGGGGTGAATAGGTTATTTTCAATTTTCAACAAATATTATATAATCTAATCACAACGGCCAGACATGCAATCGCGTGTAAAGATAAATGCGGAATAATAAAACGACACACGATATTTTTAGGTGGAAACAACCTAGGCCACAACAATGACCTAAGAGGAAAACCACCGGTCCACCGGACCACCTAACTATCCACTATGAAAATAATGTTCAATTACAACCATAGAGTCCAGAAACTACCCGTCGCAGATAGATCCCCCTTTCTGTAATTTACTTACGAGCCGCTTGCTCCTTTCACAGCCTCCAATAGTTAGATGTCTGGATCCGGACCAACGTTCCGATCTACTTGAGTCACACAAGATCAACCGAACCCGTCACCTTCGGTAATTTCGAGTCACACGAAATACCGAACCTGTCACCTGTAACGTTAGCACAAAAACACAAGTGCAATGTGTGTCCTAGAGCGGATTCAAACAATAAACAATCCTAACTAGCAGATTCAATAACATGCGATGTAAAAACAGGATCAGCTAGCAAACTCTAGAACATTCAATATTAAGCTCAATATCATGCAAATCAATTAGGCATATGAATAAAATATGAAAAAGCCTAAGAACAATAGATGAAGAGAATAAGCACAATTCAGATGCTAGAAAGTATTAGTGCTGTATAATTCTAAATGCTCAAGTTGATTAATTATGCACAAACATCCCTTCACTTATATAGAGTCCAGTCCTAGCTCAAATAGGATTTGCAATTCACTATAACTCTACTCATATCAGGATTTAGTTCTCAAAAGAATTCTTCTCATACAATGATTCTATTCACATCAGCATTTATTTCTCACAAGAATTCTACTCATACAAGGATTCCACAATTAAAATAATCCTACGCAAATAAGGACTCTATTTCCAAAACACTTTTATTCACACAAGGATTCTACTCATACAAGGATTCCACAATTAAAACAATCCTACGCAAATAAGGACTCTATTTCCACAACACTTTTATTCACACAAGGATTCTACTTTCTTAACACTTCTACTCATACTAGAATTTTGCTTTCTCATTAAATGAGTCAAATTGATAAAAGTAACACATGGGTCGAATACACAAAAAGAGTTTGAGTAGGAATATAATATTGGCTCGATCGATCGACAGGCCGTCTCGATCGATCTAGAAGGTCTCGATCGATCGATACACAAAACTCGATCGATCTAACTCAAACAGAGAGAACCTGGATCGAAGTTGTTCTATACTCGATCGATCGAAAAGGGTTCGATCGATCGATCCAATTGTTCGATCGATCCAGTCCAAACAGAGAGCACCTAGATCGAAGTTGTCTCAGTCTCGATCGATCGACCACTCGATCGATCGATCAATACTCTCGATCGATCGACCAACATGTGCACAATTACATTTTTCGTTACGATCCATACTAAGTGTCGTGCTTAATTGTGTGAAGATGTATGCATGATATAATATTATACCTGTCATATGAGCGTTCCAAGCTTGATGACTCCATCACCATGTATCGTCTGATTAATCGGTGAATTCCTATTCTAGATTACAATCAAACATTTTGTCCACGAAAATTGTCAATACAAAATAAACCTTACAATCTCCCCCTTTGGCATTTTCGTGTGACAAAACCACTCTCTCACTACATAACGCTCATGGTTAAAATATCATTACATCAATTACATAGTGGACTGTCTATGATCTGGTGGACCATCTTCGCTTGATACTTGATACGCTCGGTCCACTGAAATTAGACAAACAAATAGCACACAATTTTGGCTTGAAAGCCTCATTGCTTATTAGTTCAGTGTACATAAAGGTACGAATGAAATATAGTGTATGTCCAACATGAATCTTTCTCCCCCACAACTAATAAATGCAACATCTCCCCCTAAATCCAATCTCATAGCAACATAAACTTTTCTCCCCCTTTTTGGCATACGAAATTGACAAATCATGAAACAATTGAGATGATATGGATCACTCTCTCCAAATTTTAACAATAATCGAAGTGGGCTAAAAACGCAAATGATCACACATGTATATGTCCAAAGCATGTAGGAGGAATTGCATAAGTCAAAAGAATAACAATGAAATATGTATGCAATGACTCCCCCTAAGTTCTATGACTCTCTAGACGAAAAACAAATTTAAAAAAAGATTTTTTTTTTTTTGACCAACAAAGCAATAAACTCATTTAAGACTAATAAACATACAACCAATTGAAAAATTATTTTTGCTTTAATTTTGATCATTCATTGTATTAGTAAAATAAATAAATCACACAAGCACACTAACACATATAATGGCATATTGATATTCACTTAGAGTAGTATACATTGTGAACTCACTTGTATTCCAATAATTTCATTTATGACCAATTTTAAGAGACTCAAAAGAAAATAAGTTCATCTATCATGCTAAATCATAATTGAGTCTTCAATCTTACATAATAAAATATGTCTATGAAAAGGAGATTATTTTTTTTTTTTTTTTGGACATTTTTGCTCTTTCTTTTTGTACATGCCAAATAGAGTTTCTTAATTAAATTTTTATTTTATTTACCAATTTTTTTAAACATGTACGAGCCATAAATCTAATATGATGACTTTCACACTAGTTATGAGGTAGCCCTCTCCGCTCACTACGGTAGCTTCACACATCATAGTAGGTAGCCCTCTCAATACTAGTTATCTCCCTAAATAATAAATAGAACACAATATAATTTCGCAGTCAAGATTAGCTCAAGTCTTAGAGTCTTTCAAAATTAATCATAAATTTCATCGATGACATACATGAGTGTTCAGTGGGTGTGTGCATAAGTTCAGTCAATAGTGTCATCACATGTGAAAAATGCAAGTGTGTGTAAAATTTTGAATTGTTGCATTACATATACAATGAGAATCAAAATAAGCCACAAAAGACAAGGTTGTATAAGTATAAGCATTATTTGAATCCAAAACCTTGTAGCCCCTTTTTTTTTTTTTTTTTTTTTTTTTTAAATAACAAAAAAAATCTAACGACAAAGACAAAATAAACATATGAAAATACTCACCTATGGTCATTTAAGCACTCAAACAAAAGTACCTAGGTGGTCTAGCAATAGTGATCAATTGATAGGAAACATGCAATCTTTCCTAACCCAAATTTTCATGAATTTTGATTTCTCTATGTTTTTGGGTTGAGACTTAATTGCATTAGGTTTTAGAAGCATTCTCTTAGACTCATATTTCCTATTCAAATTCAACATAGGCATGGTATGATGATAATTATGAGTTCTATTCCTATAAGCATGAAGATGATCATTAAATCGAAGAGCATTCATCAAAAATCTACAATTAGGTCGAATATGGCCTTTTCTACCACAATGATGACAAACAGGCACAAACTTAACAGTTTTAGCTACGACAATTTTAGTGGGTGTTTGTGCAGAATTTGTAGCAGTAGAGGTAAAGTTAGATGACCTTACAAATGTAGTTTTTGAAGTGGAAGGTGTACAGTTTTCATCTTGGAAACCAAGTCCACGAGTATCACCGAAAGGCTTACCAATGCTCAACATCTTATCAAGTCGTTCAGCTCCAATTGTTAATCTCTTGACAGTTTCCTTTGATTGCTCCAACTCCTGCACAAGCTTTGAATTTTCCTGTTCAATACCTGCAAGACTTAAACTTAACTTGTCAAAATGCTCAGACAGTTCAACTTTTTCTTTTTCTAAAACTGATAAATTAAGGTCTTGCAAATTGATCTGTTCATTCAGCTTTGTTATAGTTATGAGTAGTTTATCTTTTTCTTTCTTGCATTTAATTAAATCAATAAATAACTCCTCAAAACTGTTTGCATTAAATTTATCAAGGATACGTTTACTTCCCTCTTCATCTGAGTCAAAGTCTGACTCACTGGAGTATCCACCAACAGTTGACGTAAAAGCTACGTAGTTGGTGTTAGCTTTTTCTGACCCACTAGCTTGATCTTCATCACTTTCTGTGTCACTAAGGGTAGCATTGAAAGCTTTTCCTGTTTTCTTCTTCTTGTTGGCACAATCTGCTGCATAGTGTCCAAAACCATTGCATTCAAAACATTTAGGTCCAGTGGGTTTAGATTTCTTACTTTCTGAACTCATTGGGGTGAATTCTCTTCCCTTACGATCTTTTCTGTTGAGCATTCTCTTGAGTTTTCTAGCAAGTGTGAGTAGCTCTTCATCATCACTATCACCATCATCAGCATTGGTGGTTTTGAGAGCAATTCCAATGTTCTTTTTGGGTGCTGGAAAGTTCATCTCAAATGTTTAAATTGACCCAACTAGTTCTTCAATCTTCATGGTGTCAATGTCTTTGCTTTCCTCTATCGCTGTAACCTTTGCTTCAAAGCGTTCTGGTAATGAGCATAAGACTTTTCGAACCAACCTGCGTTCATCAATTTTATCTCCAAGATTTGAAGAAGAGTTAGCAATATCACATAAATTAGCATAAAACTCAGAAAACGTTTCATCCTCCTTCATTCTAAGATTTTCAAACTTAGTAGCTAACATGCGAAGTTTTGTTCGTTTAACTTGGGACGTGCCCTCATGGGCAACCTCTAAAGTGTCCCAAGCAGCCTTAGCAGTTTCAACATTAGAGATACGTCGGAATTCATCCGGCGACACAGCACTAAAAATTGCATTAATGCCCTTTTGGTTCCAGCCACTACCAATTCTATCTTGGGGAGTCCAATCAATCCTAGGTTTAAGTGTGACAACATTATCCTTGGTAACCGTAGGTGGTTCCCAACCATAAAGCACAGAGTTCCAAACACTTTCATCTAAGGAACGTAAAAAGGCTCTCATACGAGCTTTCCAATATGGGTAGTTAGACCCATCAAAATAAGGTGCACGGGTTGTAGAAAAACCCTCTCTCATATGATCCATAATAAGGTCCTAGGCAAACACTAAGTATATCTAGTGACCCGCTCTGATACCAATTGAAAAAGTTTTTAATTACGGATCTAATAAGCCTAGAGGGGGGTGAATAGGTTATTTTCAATTTTCAACAAATATTATATAATCTAATCACAACGGCCAGACATGCAATCGCGTGTAAAGATAAATGCGGAATAATAAAACGACACACGATATTTTTAGGTGGAAACACCTAGGCCACAACAATGATCTAAGAGGAAAACCACCGGTCCACCGGACCACCTAACTATCCACTATGAAAATAATGTTCAATTACAACCATAGAGTCCAGAAACTACCCGTCGCAGATAGATCCCCCTTTCTGTAATTTACTTACGAGCCGCTTGCTCCTTTCACAGCCTCCAATAGTTAGATGTCTGGATCCGGACCAACGTTCCGATCTACTTGAGTCACACAAGATCAACCGAACCCGTCACCTTCGGTAATTTCGAGTCACACGAAATACCGAACCTGTCACCTGTAACGTTAGCACAAAAACACAAGTGCAATGTGTGTCCTAGAGCGGATTCAAACAATAAACAATCCTAACTAGCAGATTCAATAACATGCGATGTAAAAACAGGATCAGCTAGCAAACTCTAGAACATTCAATATTAAGCTCAATATCATGCAAATCAATTAGGCATATGAATAAAATATGAAAAAGCCTAAGAACAATAGATGAAGAGAATAAGCACAATTCAGATGCTAGAAAGTATTAGTGCTGTATAATTCTAAATGCTCAAGTTGATTAATTATGCACAAACATCCCTTCACTTATATAGAGTCCAATCCTAGCTCAAATAGGATTTGCAATTCACTATAACTCTACTCATATCAGGATTTAGTTCTCAAAAGAATTCTTCTCATACAATGATTCTATTCACATCAGCATTTATTTCTCACAAGAATTCTACTCATACAAGGATTCCACAATTAAAATAATCCTACGCAAATAAGGACTCTATTTCCAAAACACTTTTATTCACACAAGGATTCTACTCATACAAGGATTCCACAATTAAAACAATCCTACGCAAATAAGGACTCTATTTCCACAACACTTTTATTCACACAAGGATTCTACTTTCTTAACACTTCTACTCATACTAGAATTTTGCTTTCTCATTAAATGAGTCAAATTGATAAAAGTAACACATGGGTCGAATACACAAAAAGAGTTTGAGTAGGAATATAATACTGGCTCGATCGATCGACAGGCCGTCTCGATCGATCTAGAAGGTCTCGATCGATCGATACACAAAACTCGATCGATCTAACTCAAACAGAGAGAACCTGGATCGAAGTTGTTCTATACTCGATCGATCGAAAAGGGTTCGATCGATCGATCCAATTGTTCGATCGATCCAGTCCAAACAGAGAGCACCTAGATCGAAGTTGTCTCAGTCTCGATCGATCGACCACTCGATCGATCGATCAATACTCTCGATCGATCGACCAACATGTGCACAATTACATTTTTCGTTACGATCCATACTAAGTGTCGTGCTTAATTGTGTGAAGATGTATGCATGATATAATATTATACCTGTCATATGAGCGTTCCAAGCTTGATGACTCCATCACCATGTATCGTCTGATTAATCGGTGAATTCCTATTCTAGATTACAATCAAACATTTTGTCCACGAAAATTGTCAATACAAAATAAACCTTACAATTATAATAAAATAAATATATATTTTTTATTAAATTATTAAAAGTAAAATAAATTAAATAATTAAATTATTTATGCACTGATTAATTTATTTTATTTACAATTGTATTTAATAAATTGTAATCTTACTTGTCTGTTTTAAAACAAGAGAAAATTATTATTTGAGTTTCATACTTATAATGAAAATGGCACTTAAATTATGTATTTATTTTTTAAAATAGTTTGATTTTATTATTATTAAAAAATGATTGTACAAGGATAAAATCGATTTTTTCATTTTAATTTTAATTTTTTAACTACATTAAATAGAGATTCTGTGACCTTGAATTGTAATTGAAATAATTAAAAAAGAATTTAAAAATATAAATAAATAAAATATAGTCATTTGTCTTAATTTACTTTTTAATAATAAATTTTTTTATTATAATAAAAAAATTTAAAAATTAAATGTTATTTTTAAAATAAATATGAGAGTTAATCACATATCTTTAAAATAATAAAAGGTATAAGATTACAAATAAAGGAATCGAATATTGCATGGGAGAGAATCCGGAAATTTTAAAACCAGTAGCAAAGCTGGTATCTATAAAACGAAACAAAATGAGTTTAATTAACGAGCATGGTACGAACACTAAGCAAACTAAATTTCAAAATAAGCACTACTAAATTTATTGAATGGTTAAAACAAAAACAACTGTTTCTCCTCACCGTTGCTTTGAAACTATTTCCGATTCTCTGAGAATGCTTGGACTTGCCCAAAAATGGAAGTGGGAAGCAAAACAAAATTCTAAAAAAAAATCCCACCCTTCTTGCTGTAATCCAAAGCAAAGTTGTTTGAGATCTCTGAATCACCATAGTTGAATAATAATGGCTTAGATTAATAACCCTAGCTAAGCACAAAGAAGAAAAAACAAGAAACGCCTTTTCTTGTTCTGGCGTACAGGAAAACTTTATTTTTTACTTCTTTTTTTTTCCATCAGCTTTCTTTTGTTTTCCTGTACGCCTTAAGCGAGTTCTTGCTCTCTGTCTAGTTTCTTGTTCTACTAAGCCATGTACGCCAAAACCCAGAAACTATTTTTTCTTGTTTTTGTGATTTTCAATTCCTTTCATAGCATAAACTCAAACCCAGATTCATATTCTCTTTCCCTTGCTTGTGGCTCAGAAAATGGTGGGAATGATCCCAATGGAAGAAAATGGGAATCAGATTCTAAATATATTGCATCAGGAACAAATTCAAACTCAGTCAGAGCACAATTCCAAGACCCTTCTTTACCTTCAGATGTTCCATACATGACTTCTAGAATTTTCACCTCAAAAGCAACATACAATTTTCCTGTGAAGGCTGATAATAGGTATTTTCTTAGATTCTATTTTTATCCTGCAGTTTATGGAAGCAACAATGCTGAAGAGGCCTATTTTTCAGTACTTGCAAATGACATAACTCTTTTGAAAAATTTTAGTGCTTCCTTAACTTGTAAGGCTCTCACACAGGCTTACATTATTAAAGAATACTCCTTAGCCCTTATCAGTTCTGGGTCTCTGAGTGTTACTTTTGAGCCTGGTGTGGGTTTTGCATATGTCAATGGTATTGAGTTGGTTTTGATGCCGGAGATTTTTGACACGGTGACGGTTTTAGGATTTTCTGATCAGACTGTTGAAGCTAAGACTTCAAATATGCAAACTATGTATAGGTTGAATATTGGTGGGCAGTTTATTCCTCCTGGTAATGACTCTGGTTTAAGCAGAACATGGTATGATGATTTTCCTTATATATATGGTGCTGGATTTGGGGTCACCAATCAGGCAACCCCAGATGATAAAATTGACTACAAAGGTGTTCGTACATATGTTGCTCCTGTTGATGTTTATAGCACAGCAAGATCAATGGGTAATTCAAAATCAATCAATCAGAATTATAATCTTACTTGGGTACTTCCTCAAATTGATCCCAAGTTTATGTATCTTGTGAGATTGCATTTCTGTGATTTCCATAACACAAAAATCAATCAGATAGTTTTCAATATTTTTATCAACAATCAAACTGCTCAAGGTGGAGCTGATGTGATTGGTTGGTCTGGAGGAAAGGGAGTTCCAACATACAAAGATTATGTGATTTATGTGACTGATCCGAAAGTTGAACAAGATCTTTGGTTGGCAATGCACCCTGCTCCTGAATCAAAGCCTGAATTTTATGATGCAATGCTCAATGGACTTGAGATATTCAAGCTTGAAATGTCGAAAAATTTGGCAGGACCTAATCCACAACCTTCACAAATGTTGGTAAAGAATGAACAAGAGCAAAAGTCTTTTCAAACTCCCAAGACATCTCATGTTACTGTGATATGTGGAGCTGCAGCTTTTGGTCTAGCGGCTGCAATTTGTGTTGTTGTCTACCAACGAAAGAAAAGAATCGCCGGAACAGACCCACACAGTTCAAGTTGGCTTCCTCTCTATGGAAATTCACATACCAATAACAATAGCAAGTCAACAATCTCTGGCAAAAGCAATGCTGGTAGTCACATAACAACAGCAGCTCAAGGCCATTGTAGACGTTTCTTTTTTGCTGAGTTGAAACATGCTACCAAGAATTTTGATGAGTCCAATGTCATTGGTGTTGGAGGGTTTGGAAAGGTCTACAAGGGAGCTATTGATGGAGGGTCAATGAAAGTTGCCATTAAGAGATCAAACCCATCTTCAGAGCAAGGAGTTCATGAATTCCAAACTGAAATTGAGATGCTTTCAGAGCTCAGACACAAGCACTTAGTTTCATTGATTGGATTCTGTGAAGAAGATAATGAGATGTGTTTGGTTTATGACTTCATGGCTAGAGGAACATTAAGAGAACATCTATACAAGGGAAACAAGCCTCAATTGACATGGAAATGCCGGCTCGAGATTTGCATTGGAGCAGCAAAAGGACTTCACTACCTTCACACAGGGGCAAAATGGACTATAATTCATAGGGATGTAAAAACCACAAACATTCTCTTAGATGAAAACTGGGATGCTAAAGTTTCAGACTTTGGACTCTCAAAAACAGGTCCTGATATGAGCAAAGGACACGTTAGCACAGTTGTGAAAGGTAGCTTTGGTTATTTAGACCCTGAATACTTTAAAAGACAACAACTCACTGAAAAATCAGATGTTTATTCGTTTGGAGTTGTTCTATTTGAAATCCTTTGTGCAAGGCCTGCTTTAAATCCAAGTTTATCAAAAGAACAAGTTAGTCTTGCTGATTGGGCTTTAATTAACAAACAAAGAGGAACACTTGAAGACATTGTTGATCCTCATTTAAAGGGCAAAATCAATCTCGAAAGTATGAAGAAATTTGCAGATACAGCAGAAAAATGTTTGTCTGAACAAGGAATTCATCGGCCTACATTGAATGATATACTTTGGAATCTTGAATTTGCTCTACAGTTGCAAGACAATATGGATGGTTCAAATCGTTCTTCAAAACGTAGCAAAACAAGTTCTGATGAAGAAAGTTTGAGAGCCCAGAATTTGGCTTTGCATTACAGCAACTTAAGCCTTGGAAGTGAGAGTGATTAAGACTCAAATAGTGATTCACATAACAGCACTGCCATCTTCTCACAAATTGTTAATCCAAAAGGGCGCTGAAAAAAAAACTTGTTTGTTTGATTATTAATTGGTGTAAAAATCAGGAAGAGTATATGGTGAAAGAAATCCATGGAACTCAAAAAAAAAAAAAAAAAAAAATCTTTTTCTTAGATTAATTATGATTTTATTAGCATTGCTAGCTTTTTTTCTTCCTATTTCTTATTTTTCTGATATAGTATTATGTTTTGGCAAGTTATACAAATTAATATAGAAATTTGTAATTTCTATTAATGAGTTCAGTGAAATGATTCAAAGTTTGTTTTCATATGATACGATAAATTATAATTAATATAAGTATATATTTTGTTAAAAATTGTTGAGAATTTAATAAAAAAATTATGAGAAAAATTGTAAAAAATTTGTTCTATATTATTTTTTTTTACATCTTTATAAAGATGTATATAAGTAAATAGATTTATAATTGAGATTAGGCACCAAAAGTCACCCACTTTTGTAGAATTGTAGAAGATCTAGGTATTTGTGAGTCCATCCATATGTTGTGCCAAGTCGACTTTGGGAAAAAAATTATTTATTAAAATTATTTTTTTCAATCGTAAAAAATTTTGTTCTTATCGAAACTGAATCATTATTATTTTATGTTGTGACCATTATTTTTTAATTGTTCCATTCATATCCTCCCATATCAAGCCTTACAAAACCAATTATCATACTCACTTATGATCCCACTATTCACCATTGAATGCTCTTATCCTTCTATTTTTTGTGAAATTCAACTGCAAATTTTAACTATAAATAGAGCAGTGAAGCTCTCAATTTTTCATAACTCATAACACAAAATTCTTTCATTACATAAATTCTCTCGAGTTTTCTCTCTCTTTTCTTTTCTCCAGAAACAATATTTCATTACAGAAATACATTTTCAATACAAAAACTATTCAAAATTTATTTTTTCGATTCTGAGCAACATTATTTTGCAAGTGTAGCATTTTGAACTTTAATAATGCATTGGAGTTCTGAAATAGATAACAATATTGGGTTGTTTTTTCTGGGGATGACGGGGTTGTTACTGCTTGTAAATGTTGGGCAGAGTTGCGAAATATCTTGAAAAGAGTGACCTAGTTCACAACTCAATCTAAACAATATATCATAGCATATTTCAGTATATCGATAATTTCGTTCTTGTTTATTTTTTACTTATCTGCAGCAACCATTTTAAGGCGCAATATCTGTCATGTCTACTGAAATCTTAACTGCTAATCTAAACAAACCTTTTTGTTTTGAGGAGTTCACTTTAAAAAATGGAGACAAAAAATGTAATTTTTCTTAACCATGAAAAAGGAAGGTCGCTTCTGTTCTTACTATTGAAAAAAAAAAAAAAAAAACACTGCCTAATCTTTTTACTGAAAATACAACTAAGGATTTAAACACTTAAATAAAAAATAATTTTCTATGTAAAAACTTTATTCTTAATGATTTAGCTAATGATTTGTATGACTACTGTAATTCTGATAAGTCAATTAAGGAAATATGGGATGCATGTCAAAATAAGTATGACATCGAAGAAGCTAGAACAAAGAAGTATATTGTCAGCAAGTAACTAAAGTACCAAATAATTGACGAAAAATCTATAAAAACTCAAGTACATGAACTGCATAAGATAGCATATGAAATAATTTTTGAATGTATGACCTTAGATGAACAATTTTAAGTTATTGTTATTATAGATAAATTGTCCACTGCATAGAAAGCCTTTAAGAATGTATTTAGACATAAAACTAAGAAAATTTTCCTATAAAGCCTCATAACCCGTTTACGCATAGGGGAAGAATCCAAAAAATAAGATAAAAAAGATGAAATACTCGTTGTCTCAAATAATAGTGCTGATAAGAAATCATCCTCTGTAATTCTAAAACCTAATAGAAGAAACATGAAAATTTAGAATCGCAATAATAACAAGAACCATAATAACCAAAATAGAAACATAAATCCTCGACATAATGGACCTCAATTCTCCTAAGAAAATAACACATTCATGTGTTATAGTTGTAATAGGTCTAGCTATTTGGAATTGTTGGAACAAGCATCGTTTTGCCCTATAGGCGAACTTTATCGAATATCAGCTTATTGCTATGATATTTAAAATTAATTTTGTTGGTAGATCCAAAGGGTGGTGGGTGGACGCTATGTTTGCTATGATTGTGACATGTTCAAGTCTTATTCTATATTTGATGATAAGAAAATACTGTTGGGTTACTTCAACTCCATTAAAATTGCTGGTACTGGTGACGTGGAATTGAAGTTAATTAAAATATAGGGGCTAAATTTAATTTGTATTATGAATTGTCAATGCTAATTCAAACAAAAAAAAATCGAGTTGGTCCAAATTAGCTTAAATTGGCCTAAACTTTTATTTACATGTATTAATTATCCTTTTATACCTTATTCAATCTAATGTTAATTGAAAATATTATAAGTTTTCTTATAATTTTTAGTTTGTTTATAATAATAAAAGATTTTAATCAAATTTAATGTATTATAATAACATTAAGCATCCAAATAAAAAATTTGTCACAAGTTTTTAAAAAATTTAAAAGTAAAAATTTCAAAGTCGTAATTATATAATAAAATAACTTAATAGATCACTACCTATTACCTAAAATTAAGTAAATGAATATTTTAGGCTAAAAATTTATGTAGTTGTGATTAGTGATAATATAAGATATTTGCATATTATTAATAAAAAAAATATAACAAATTTTTTATGACATGAATTAACAAATTCAACCTATAGAGAAAATAATAATAATAATAATATATAACAATAATTATAATTATTTTTTATTTTTATATTATTAAATTTGCCTTAATCCAACTAATTTTTTTTTTTTTTTTTTTATATTCGGAGCTAGCCAAATTAAACTTAAAATTAATTTATTTGTTTTTGGTTCATATTTTTTAATTCATGTACAGTTTAAATAATCATATTGTAACATAATTTGACACCCCTACTCCTTCATCATTTCTTTGACAATTTTCATATGAAAAATTTGTCGCACTTTGACCCAGATCATGAACAAGCTACAAAGTATTGAATGTTTATTAAATAAGAAGAAAATGTAAATCCTCATCAGGTCCTATATGGAAGATAAGAGCGAAAATAAACAGTGAAATAATAATAATAATAATCCTGTGAACAAGGCATCACCTAATAGAGGAGATCGCATAATCAATGAAAAGGGGATATAATCGATCAACAAAAGTATCAAATAATCTATCTTAAACAAAATTGATTTGACCTATTCAATAGCTATTAAATTTTGTTGCAAATCGATGGAAGTATTTCTTAAAAAAAAACTATGAAACAAATAAAATGTGTGAATAATATTTTAAAGAATGCATTTTGGTTGTTGTTGTTTTAATTTTTTATTTGAAAAAAAAAAATTCTTTCGGAGAAAGATAGAATAACACTCACGTATTTTCTTTATTTATTTCAATTAATGTCTATATTTCAAAAACCTATTTATTCATGTTCATCTTTAATCACATTTCATTCAAAATTTTAGTGCCGATTTTATTTCAAAATTACTCGATTCTAGAACCATTCAACTCAATAGCAAGTCAAGAATCAAGCAATTCCAAGAAATACAAATTTCTATCAAGAGCTATGCTTCAAATTCACTAAATACTCAATGAACTTCCTAAAAACTACAAGTTTGATCATTACAAATTCATGATCAAATTTCTCTCACTTTCCTAATCCAAATTATCTAAATAAATTACTCTTTAAAAAGCTTAGATCCATATGTTTAAACCATAATAATTTCATAAAAATCCATTAACTGTAGCTATGAGTTACAGCCACAGTAAATCAAGTAAAAAACACACCACCAAAGAGTTTAATCTAGCATCAAACTTGAAATTCGTTCCTATCCACACCTTCAAAAAATCTCCCATTCTCATCCGTTGATAAATCCTACATCCAAAGGCCCACATTTAAAATTTCAAAGCATACTCAATCCGTGTAACATAACCATCCACCAATAAACGTTCAACATTTCCTTCACCGCCTCATTATATAAACTGTCTACCAGGTATCATTTTACATACCCAAATTTCATCTCTCTATTGAAGCCTTTAATTTCTCGTTCAATCTTCCAGTTTCTATTTAGCCCATAGAGAGTCGCGATGTCTTCAGCTGCTACAAAAACCAAGAAATCGGCCTCTGCGCCGAAGAAATCAAAAGCGTCTCCGTCTCATCCTCCATTTTCCATTGTAATTTCTTCTTTCTTTACAGTACTGATACCAAAATTTAAATTGTTAGTTTTTGATTGATTTGTTGAAATATTTCAGATGATTACTGAAGCGATTCTCTATTTGAAGGAGAGAACTGGTTCGAGCCAGTACGCTATAACCAAGTTCATCGAAGATAAACATAAACAGTTACCTCCGTACTACAAGAAGCTTGTACTCTATCATTTGAAGAAGCTTGTGGCTGCTGAAAAGCTTGTGAAAGTGAAGAACTCATTCAAGGTTCCTTCAACTCGCTCTGCACCGGTGAATGCTCCTGTACCTGTTAAGAAACCAGCAGCTTCGAAACCTAAGGCTGTGAAACCGATCAAAAAGACCGTTGCGAAATCAAATCCGAAAACAACCGTGAAACCGAAGGCTAAAGCTGCTGCGACGAAAACAAAAACGGTTGTGAAACGTAAAGCGGCGCCAATTGCTGAGTCGAAAACGAAAGAGAAAAAAGTCGTAGGGAAGCCAGCGAAGGTAGCAAGAACATCTACGATAACCTCACCGGGAAAGAAGGTGGTGAAAACGAACAAAGCGGTGAAAACAAAGAAGTCGGTCCCAGTGAAGAGTGTTAAGAAGCCGAAGAGTGTATCGAAGTCTCCGGCGAAGAAGGCTAAGAAGTGAGACCAGTATTTTTGTGCTGTTTTTTCTGCTGTAGTGGCCATTGTGTAAAGTTTGATAGGGAACTGAGTGTATTTTCGGATTCAATTCTAAGAATCCATTGCTGACATGTTCGAAGGTTTAGGTTTTTTTAATTATTTTTAATTCTAAATTATGAAATTTTAGAGAAATCTTGTATAATCTTAATCTTGGTTTGTTTAGTAAACTAATATGGTAAGTCCCCACTTAGATATTCTTATTCCTATTTTCTTTATTACTTTAATTATACCTATACTTTTTGATTCGATGCCATATTTGTTGGGTGTAATACTGAGCTCGTTGATTAGGCCGAATATTTTGGTCGGTCAAGAAAACGAGTTGAAAATAGTGTGCTTACTTTTGAGACATTGTTATTGTGTAGTACTCGAGATAAATCATCGTAAATGTTTCCATTAACGTAACTTTGTTTAATTTTTAGCAAAAGAAAAAACAGAACATGTTCCATTTGTATGAAAAAAATAATAATGGAGATATTGGTTCAAAAATTTATAATCGGAGACGTATACCATGCTTGCCAAATCAACAGTTGTAAGGCGCAAAAAAGTTTTTTTTTTTGAAAAAGTAATAATCTCAATGACATGATCATAATCGTATATCTTATAATCCAACAGACGCTTCCGTTCGTCCAGCCAATTGCTTCATGTTAAATCATGTGAGGAAGGCTAGAGACATTCTCCCTCTCCTAGGAAAACGAATGAAACAAATTGGGAACGCTCACAAATTTCCCAATGGGCTCGTCGCTTCATGAACCCACAGCTTCCAGAGCACGTGACTTTTGTGTCTTCAAACATTCAGAGCTTTAACGTACATATGCACCCACATACCAGAACACGTTCATTTCACGCTACACCAACAATCAAATAGCCAAATGTAATATCTTAGTCTCTTTCTTGCTATTTTCAACTCGAAAATTTGAATTTTGCATATGAGACGATCTTACAATTGGATTAGATATTTTTACAAATTGATCATCCAATGAGGCAATAATTCATCGACAACATAAAAAATTACAAAATGCTTTCGGTATATTATGTGAAGTTCAAATGGTAAAGAAGATGAATTGTAAATTCGATTTTGAGACTGCAAGAGGTTAGATGGATGGGGAGTCCCAGGTGAATGTTATTCTAAACCCCTCTCTCTTTCCTTTGACAACTTCCATGTGAATATTTTGTCTCATTTTGACCTTAGATCATGAACGACATAAAAGGGAGCGGGACCATAGAAGTCCCTTAGATTATGTCACGTGTGTTCTTTAGTTCTTTAGATTATAAGTGGTGTCATTTGGTCCGTTTTAAAAAAAGGGGCCAATTAAGAACAAAACACATGATTTTAATAATTTTTTAATTAAAATATTATTTTTTAAGAGGTCAATTAATAAAAAATTGTATTATTTCAATGTATATGATATTAAAATATTAATTTAAAAAATAATATTTTAATTAAAAAATCATTAAAATCATATGTTTTGTCCTTAATTGGCCCCTTTTTCTAAAACTAATGGACCAAATGACACCACTTATAATATAAGAGACTAAATGACACACATGACATAATCTGAAGGACCTTCACGACACTTTTCTCTACAAAATATTGAAGGTTTGTTAAATAAAATGCAAGATTATGTTAAATGTTATTGTGCGAAAATCCTCATATGGTTCTAGATGAAAGACGAGTGAAAAAGAAACATTGGACCAATAATAATAGTAAGGCTAATCATCCAGTGAATATGGCTCAAGGCATCACTCAATAGAGAAGATCACAAGCCTATGGAAAAGTGCTTCAAGTCTGGTGCAGATGACAATTGGACAAGTGATTGTCTAGAATTCAAACAACATGATATTAGATACAATAATGTAGATGAATTTATGTTTATTAGTTCATTCAGATAATAATTGGATTGTTGATTTTGGATCTATTAATTATATTTTATCTACTTTGGCTGATTTCAAGAAATTAAACAACTAAACGAAGGACTTAACGTTAGGAACTGAAGAGGTGGTCAACATTGCAATCACTTTTTAATAGATTTATTATATTTAATAGATATTAAGTGAAATTTAATTTAGTTGGTTGTTTGTAACCAAATGATAGAATTTTTTTTAATTATTATTCTAAAGAATAAGAATAAATTTATCTCTTGATTCAAGTAATAAAATTCTTAATTCTCCAATTAAAAAATAATTCGAATTTCATTCGAATGTGTAAGTATATTTTTTTTTTATTAATAAAAAAAAATAGACTTTAAAACTCCTTTAAAAAAAAAAAAATCTTATAATTATTAATCCACATTCGTATTCAATTAACATTACTGAGATGATCAAAATTTTTTGTCCAATAAACACAATGTTTCTTCCAAACTTTATTAAAGTCAGGTTATATGAACTAAATTAGGTGGCAAAGAATGGACCTAACTCTTTGCATCTTCTTTTTGAGCGTCTCATTTTTTAGGCAATTAAGAGAAACATAACTACCATTGTGTGCTTTATTCAATTACATTTGCATTATTTGAATGTAGGAGGAATACAATGAGTTTAGTGAGACTCAATCAATCAGGTTCTCTTTACTTTAAAATGGAATGTAATCAATCAACGGAAGTATCAAATAATCTCCCTAAATCAAATAATAGCTATTAAATTACAGATAAATTCTAGGGAAATAGGCTCATATGACCCCCTTTTGTTATTTTTAATCTAAAATGGACACTAATTTATATATTCCAAATTTACCCCCAATATTCCCATCGTGCGTGTCGTGTCTCTCTCTGTTTTGATTCCACCTGATATTCCACATTCATCCTTGACCGACTGCATATGTTTATATGGTTTTTCCTGTAATATTTGCCATCTTTGACTCTATTTTCGTCCGCATGTCTAATCTCCTACGATTCAATTGTGTTTGTCTTTGATTCCGGCCGCTAAAATTAACCTATGCATCCGACTGGGTTTTTTTCTGTCTCTCGCTCTCTGATAATTGTTGGTTCAGGAAATGGGGAATATACGGAGGATTACAGTTCCTCGAAGAGGCGAAAGGAGGGGTCTGATGGCAGACCATGTGATAGGTGGAATGGCGGTGAAGATGATTACTATGGTTGTGGGTCCAAGAAGTCCTCGAAGACATCTGGCGATTCAAAGAGTAAGAGGAGGGATGATGTTGGAATGTATGAAGAGCGCGAGGAGTTGAAGAAGAACAGCAGTAGTGGCAAGGGTGAGGCAAGGCATAGGGATCGAGATTTGAGAGTCGATCCCAACGGCTTGTGAGGGAGGTGGAGGTCCGACGACCGTATGTTTTCCGATGCCGATCTTGATTCGATACTGTTTTGGAAAGGGGCTGCTCTCAACTACCTATTCCAATTTTGCCGTTCAGGTGTACAACTTGGGTGTCGGTGGCATTTTGTCTGGCGTTCCATCCCTGTCGGTTGGTTAGCTTGTTGTTTGTGTGTATTGGCTTTTGGTTTTGTGTTTTCGTGTAATAAGGCTTGGTAGTTGTCATTTTTTCTGTTTTGTTGTTGTTTTGTGTATGTTGTGTAATTGTTTCTGCAATTTCTAGTGTTTTAGAAACATGTAGTATTATGTTTCTTTACTGAGGTCATGATGTTTGTCAAAATGCCTATAAGAGGGTTTTTGGTTCTATACTAATAGTTTCTAACCTAAACAGAATCACAGTTGTTGCTTGTTGAGTTCTCTTTTCTTCTTTGTTTCATTTGGATGATATGTGGGTGTACATGACAAGTGAACTCGCCACTAGTATCTCTGAATTGAAATTTGATCAGTTGGACGACTGTCCAACTGAGCTCCGGCGAGTGGACATATGTGTCCTCTAAAATATACTCCTCTGGTTTTCAGTTGGACACATGTCCAACTCTGTTGAGGTGAGTTAGACATACGTCCAACTGAGGGGTTATTCTGGGCAGTCTAGTTGGACATGTGTCCAACTCGGCTCCGGCGAGTGTGGTCGCCGGCCGGTCAAAATTTCATCAGTTGGACAGTCGTCCAACTGAGCTCCGGCGAGTGGACATATGTGTCCTCTAAAATATACTCCTCTGGTTTTCAGTTGGACACATGTCCAACTTTGTTGAGGTGAGTTGGACATGTGTCCAACTGAGGGGTTATTCTGGGCAGTCTAGTTGGACATGTGTCCAACTCGGCTCCGGCGAGTGGGGTGGCCGGCCGGTCAAAATTTCATCAGTTGGACGACTGTCCAACTGAGCTCCGGTGAGTGGACATATGTGTCCTCTAAAATATACTCCTCTAGTTTTCAGTTGGACATCTGTTGAGGTGAGTTGGACAGTCGTCCAACTGAGGGGTTATTAAGGGCATTTTTGTCATAATATGTAAAAAAATCAAGTGGAGGGGGTCATATCAGATTTTTAATAAATAGGGGATCATGACAGCATATAACCCTAAATTCTAAATTAATTTAGGACCAAGCTGAGCTGGTGGTAACGTTCAATAGAAAAATGACACAATTTATAAAAAAAATTTAATTAATTATAATTTTTTCGTTAAATGAGAGAAAAACTCCACTAACTTCATTATTTAAGCAAATTTTTATTTCATTGGTTTTTCTCTTTCCAATTTAATGCCATTTCCACCAAGTCTCTTTTTTAATGAATGGACCGTGATCTCTTCTTCTTCTTCTTTTTAATCGTCTTTTGTGAAAATTATAATTTTATCAAAACACCTCTTAATTATGGACCACTCAGAATTGTTGAAGGGGTTTATTGTGAAAATGATATCATCCAAGGGACATAACACATATTGATGAAAACAAATTCAGTACAAATATGAGGACAGCATCAACGTTTTATGTTTTCTCTTCTTGAATGAATTATAAGAATTGGCTTAGGTAGGAATTAAAATGAAGAATTTGTCGGCAATAATTACTCTACACATATAAAAAATTATTTAACTACTTTCTGACTAATTATTTATTTTATTTTAAGCTTATTAATATTAAAATAACTTAATTTATTTTCAATCGTATTATTATAAGTAGAACAATAGTAAATAAAGTAATAATAATAATATAAAAATACATATTTAAATATGTGAATTAATTAACGTTTATAATTTAATAAGTTTAAAATTAATTATTATCTATATTAATTTTATAAATATTGATTTATATTTATTATGATAATTTTATGCTTATAGAATCAATAAAATCAGCCAAAATAGAGTAAAGAAATCAAAATTAGATTTATGCAATATTTATTCTTAAGATCTCAAAAAACTGTTGCTATATTTTGGGGATAATTTTTGACTCAAATATTCAAATGAAATGATTTAAGATGATATGGAAATATAATTCAATGATGTATAATTTTGTATTTTACGAAGATATCAAAATATGATTATTTCAAGGCAAAAAATAAGATGGAATCTGAAATATCTTATAGTTGGACAGCTGTTAGTTTATTTGATATAACTTTCTGTGTACAGCTCTAAATTAAATGATTTTTTATTCTCTTGAAAGATAAGAGATTTATCTACTATTAATATTCAAAAAATATTTTAAAAATCAATTATCTTCGCAAAGAAAATGGTGTGATATTATTATGATTCAGAGAATCTTCAAACTCCAACACTATAAATAGATGGACATACTACACTTGGATGCATAAAAAAAATTGCAAAAAGTTCTTACTTTTTATTCTCATTCTCTCTCTAGAATTTATAAGAATGATTTGTAAGTTAGACTAAATTTAGAATAAAATTAAAGATGAGCTTAATTATGTAATTTTTTATTCACTTTTTTTTATTCTTAAAAGTGCTTTCTAGTTTATAAATTTATTTTAAGAAATTATTTTGTTTATCTTTTCCTACATTCAATAAATTATATTTTTCAGTTTCATATAAATTCAATCATGTTTTCTTTATGTGCAACTTTTAGTTTATAATTATTTTATTTATTTTATGAATTGATCTTCTACTGCTATATTGTCAATTTGATATATTATCGATGTTAGATAGCTTGTAAGAATGAATTAAATTATTCTACTATAACAATATTATTAGAATAACAATATTATTATTTTCTAATAAAATAACTTTAAATAACATTATTATTTTTTTATATTATTATTATTATTATTATTATTTTATTTTATGAAATTGAAGAAAAGCTTGTATAATCTTGGTTTGTAATTTTGTATGGTAGACAAATATGGATAAGAAACAATTTTATGTTTGTTGTGTGTGATACTGTCATATTGGGCTCGTTGGTTAGGCCTAATATATTGGTCAATCAAATTGAATATCATGCGACAATGTTATTGTGTAGTATTTAATATATATCACTTTAAATATTTCCATTTAACAAATTAAAATTTATTATTTATTTTTGATAAAAGTAAAATGAGAAAATTATCAAATTAATTTTTTAATATTATTTTGTATCATTCTCAATTATCAGTGAAATTGTTATTTTTTTATTATAAATTTTATTTTAAATAATCTCTCAAGAAAAATCATGTTATGGTATAAATATACCTAGGTTCTCTTGTTATTTTTATAACAATTCAATTTTTTTTATTATGAAGAAGAAAATATTTAATATTTAATAATTAATTTTAAATTTTTATTATTTTTTATATTATTGTCGAATTCCCAATTTATAAAATAGATAACTTATTACTAGTTTAAAAAATATGTAAAAAAGGTAAATAGAATGAAAAAAATTATTTATTTATTATTATGATGTTATTTATTTAAAATTAAAGGATTAAATTATTAAAAAAATAACAAAAATATTAAATCATTATTTTTGATATAATTAAAAGACTTATGCCATCACTTCTAAAAATAATGGTTCAAAAATTTCAAATAGTAAATATATATCGTTCATACTTTCTTTGCATTTAAGGAAAAAAATAAATCATCCATGTGTAATCATATATTTTATATAGAAAAAAAAAACCACATAGCTTATATAAAAAAATATTATTTGTGCTATTATGTTAGAAATAATATTATTTTGTTACTTAATTTTATAATAATATCAATAAATTATATTATTTTAATAATTTATTTATTAAAAATATTATTATTATTTTATAAAGCGAATAAATACCATTAAAATACAAATTGTTAACAATTCACAAAATATTTCATTTTAATAATTGTTAATTATCACTATTTTATTTTAATGTTTTATAGATTTTTATGAAAATTTAAAATATATATTTAAATAATTTTATGTTTTAAAATTATTATTATTGATTTTTTTTAAACAATTTTATTTTAAATTTCACAGAAAATAATAACATTTTAATAAAAAATTATTAAAATTATATAATATGTCCTTAATTAATCATTTTTACAAAATTAAGAAAATAAATAATATCATTTTTAATGAACTAAATTACTAATCTAACGTACTTTGGGGCAACTCACTCTAGTTTATAATCAACAATGTAACATGTTTCATGAAAACCATATTGAAAAATACTAGCTTCCAGGCAAAAGTTCATGTTGTAAGTTGATATTCCTTTGCTTCATTTCTCTGCTCTTCAAACTCCATTCCCGGAAATTGTCCAATATCATGTCCCTTCAGTGGATGAAACTCACTATGCAACCCAACAGCAAAATCATCCAGATTAATCCCGCGGCTTTGGAAAAAATCTGCAATCTGCAAAATGCAATTTTTTGAATTGTATTTGATAAACCATTAAAGCAATTTTGAACTCAAAACAAAAGATGAAGACTGTATTCAAGTTAGGATTTCTACATCAGTTCAATTGCCAATTATGAGATGCTTCCCTTTCTCCTCAAATTTTTTTTTTTTTGCAAACTCAATCAGCACTTACATGATAAGCAAGAGCCATTCCGCTTAAGGCTGCTGACTCTAAACTTGAACCTAGTAGCCAATCACCACATATACCGGCCCTTCCATGAGGATCAAAGATGCACGGAACACCAGGCGTGTTCGTTGGAAGAGCAGCACCCCTGTATGCACAAAAATAAAGAGATTCAGGTAGCCACTTGCACCACATAATGACTAATTTCGATTACTTACCATAACTGTACCCGTGTATACAAGGGTTTTTGCAGTGATCCTTTTGACAAACCAAGGGCAAATTCAACACCATCAAGCATGTTTTCCTTCACCTTCTCAGCTGTCACAGCTGGTATATTTTCCTAATAATATTACAAAAGGGCTTTGTCTTAAAGGGATCGAAAAAACACATAATATTTAAGGATATTTGAATCTCTTATGCATTATGTTTTCTAAGAGACTAAGATGACAAACCTAACGAGCTTTGTCAAGTACATGCCATCATCTCCAAGCCAATAAACATCTAGACTACTCTACTTATGATTCTCAAATGTCTATCCTTTCAATACGACATCAAAACCAGACATCACATTAAAGTGGATACCTTTATCAAACTTACATGATGCAAATTTATAATTGTTTGCTTCAATGAGTAAGGGTAGCTAAATGACTTTTGTCTATTTATCCCTTCTGTATGAATAGATCTGAAGCTACGGAATAAAGTTTTAAAAGGAATACAATAAAAATTTCTACTAATGTCCTTGCAGCGGTGTATTTGCAAAGATCCAAGGGCATACTTAAAAAAAAAAATGCAAACCTGTGGAACTTTATTCCGCTTTCCATAAGCTGCATTGCTGAAGAAGGTCCAACAGTTGGGGCCTTCATTATCAAAACCTAAAAGTTTCTTGGTATTATTACCCATCCATGAGATAGAATCAACCCCTTTAACAAAAGCTCCTTCAACTGGCAATGTGATGTTGGCAACAGCAGGCAGAGGAAGAGGGTCATCAAATGCTGCAAGCAGTGCCCATATAGAACTCAAATCCAACCTCTGTAAGCATCGTAAACCGCCCCCCAAACCCCAAATGAAAGTATAAAAAAATTGTGAGAATAAAACAACATAAGAGATAAATATGTCATGGTGAGAAGTCCATTTTGGGTGACATAAATTCATAATAGATTAATAGATTTCAAGAATACCTTCATTTGTTTTGCGAGTAATGGTAACCCCGACGTTGCAAGTAACCGGTTTGCACACTTTCCTGTACATGACACCATAGACACAAGTGAGTGGTATAACATCTGGTAAAAAGTAATGCATCAACCACAAAGAAAATGACAATAATGAATTACAGTTTTGCAATGGGAAAGTTTGCATTAGATGGATAGGCAAATATATAATGCAGAAAAATAATACTTTTTCAATATTGTTTTACATAAATATAGCAGCCTTAACAATGTATTAAATATAAGAAATAAAAAAAAAACATTAAATATAAGAAAAAAAAATACATTAAATATAATTTTGGGTCAGATAACGCAGGCTATCAGAGTCCAAAACTATTTACCATACCAAGGACAAAATGAACGTATAAAAGTAAAGTGCAGCTAACTGTATCTCAAACTAGCATGCAATGTTAGTTATTTGCAACAAAAAAAAAAAAACCCATACTATATTTTTTACAATACAGTTTTTCCTTTTCAGCAATTGAAAGTGTAAGAAATGCTTTTGAACTGCAATTTTCAAAACATTCCCACATGTCATGTAAACTCAGACCTGTAAAGGAGCAGCTCTGCGCTCCAAGGGCGCAGGATGCGCTTACCACTCTGGCAAAAAAAGGAGCCCCAGCCCTTGATTAGTTAAGGGGGACCCGTAGCTACAATCAGTTTGCAAATTAACAGCCGAGCTACCATAACTACAGGGAGAGGACCGTTCTTCCCCCTTAATCCCCCTTGGGGGATTAAGCAACAAAAGTGGAGTCCTTTAGACCTGGAGTTACAGGGCCCCTCAAGGGCCCTTAGCTACAGTGGTCTAGCTACAGGGGCCTGCCCCTAACAGTGTAACAGTCAAACTGATGTCTTAAAAAATCAAATTCATTCTTATGGTAGGTTACCGTTATGTGCAATAACGATTGCATCGAACTGCCCCTGGGGTTTTCCATTTTCACTTAAATGCCACATCCCATTAAACGGCTCAATGTTGCTTATCCAACATGGTCTCACCACATTTATCATAGATGTCTGCATAAGGTATCAACATCTTAGTTAGCTATAACTGTGAATGTTACTCTTGAAACTAAAAGGAAAAATAAGAACTCCTCTCTGCATCAATCCTGACAATTACCATCAAGCAAGGATGACAAGAAAAGGTCTCAGAAATGCTGACACAACATGGTTAATGTTTACAAATTAACAAACATTGGCTTAACGTTAATTGCTGGTCAAATCGAAAGCGTATAGGAATTCAAAGATCACCTGTGAAACTAGTGAGTCAGCAAGGGGACGCATTCCATTGGCACCAATGTATCTTGTAGGAGAAGAAGAAAGTGGAACAAAATGACCTCCCGCTTCCAGCTCTCCTATTATACCTTTCCATTTTTGAATCAGACCTTTTGCCAACCAGCTTTCAACCAACTCACCAAAGCGAGGATCGCTGACTGTGAAGAACTGAGCTGCATGGTCAAAGAGTAGTTGCTCAGGCTCAATGACTCTGGTTCCCATTCTTCCTCCCAGACCATGAACCCCCTGTCATTGCATCACATGAAACTTAAGACTGGAAAAGTACCAAATTACAGCTACTTGAAGTTCAATAAGAAGCCTCCCAGACAAACATTTATGCTCAAAATATGGAGTTTAGCCAGCTGAGTTCCATAGAAGATCGAAATAATATTAAATAAAGGCATTACCAAGATGGAAAATTTCGACCTATCCCTTCATTAATTTATTATTTCATTAGGGATTGTAAACAATGAAAATTTCAGATTTTGACAACAACCCCTCAAACCTTTTGCAAGTAAGATATCTTACTCCATGGTATTAGGGCCAGAAAATGGAGCTAAAAAAACTAATAAGCAGGTAAGAACATGAAACACCAAAATATTCACATAACCCCTTGAAAAAGAAGATTTGCTATTGAACGTCATCTAACATAAAAAAACCTGTATTCATATCAACTGAAGTTTCCCAGAACTTCAGGTTCCATTTTCTTTACCTTCAGTTCTAGGTTCAGATGAGTAATGCTAAAATTTGATACATTATAGTAAAAAAAAAATGTACTTTTTGTTTTTCTTGCTTTGAATTCTCAGACAGCTATTATACAAAGCCTAAACTAAACAAATTTAGTATTTTGCATGAGATGCAAACTCGCATTCCCTAAGTCAGAGACACTCTGAAGGGCTATAATCATGTTAGCAAATATAAGGCGTAGATAAAGACAACTAACCAACCGTGTCGAAAACCGTGGACCGAACACCACGTTTCTCCAAATGCAGAGCACAAATCAAACCGGCCATGCCTCCTCCAATTATACCAACAACTGGGTCATCAGGGATTGCAGTGCTGAAGTTCACCTGCTCTTGGCTGAACGTTTTCTTTATAATTGACCTTCTCGAGGTGCCATATGATGATTTTCTTCGGTTTCTGAAGTTGGGTTTTTGAGAATCCATTGAGGGTTTACTTCTGTTTCTGGGTTTATGTTCCGGCTTTGGTTGAGATGTACAGGTTACATTTGGAAGCTTACGAAGCCTGGGTATGAAAGTGGGAGTTGACAGTTTGTGAATTTTGAAGCTTTGGAAGATAAGAGAGGAGGAGGATAGGTCGGAGGAAATAGAGTAGAACATGTTTTTGGAACAGAATTGAAGGGACAGTAGAAAATAGAGCCAAGAGTATACAAATAGTGCTCTACTACAACAACGAGAAGTTTGCTTATGCTTTTGTAGCTTGCAAAAAGCGCTTCAGTGAAAAAGGGAAAAAAAATATTACTTTTTTTTATTCATTGATTTAAAATAAAATTACAACTATAACAACACACTTGTAGATGATAAAAAGTAAACCACACTTGTACTTTAAGGAGTACTCTTTTTCTAGCAGTTTCACGTCATCATTTGAGGTTTGCTTTTTTAATTAAAAATATATAAATCTTAATAATTTTTTTTTTTTATAGAAATGATAATTTCTTTAAAAAAAAAAATCAAATTTAATGTTTGATAACTTAAGTTCTTTAATTTTTAAACAGAAGCAAAACTTTGAAAAAAATATCAAATTTATATTTAAATTTGAAAAGAAATCTTGCCAAACTAAAAAGAAAGTCTAACATGATAACGTCAACCTAAATCATAGGTAAATAGATTATATGAAACCTATACAAAATGCAATAAATTATAGAGTAATTATTATTATATTTATTTAAAATAAATAAATAAATATTTATTTACATGATATAAAGCTCTCATGTAGAAAGAACTTCCTTTAAGGTAAAAAAAAAAAAAACCTACCGTGCATTTGTATTCGTTACTAAGAAAACCTTTCTAAATGAAGAAATTGTTTAAGAAGCATTATGTGTCGGAGGAAGAAATATTAAAAGCATTTATATTTGTTGTAATTACTGAAATAGTGTGATAACATTAATAAAAATGGATAATTAATATAATTTTGTTAAGAGTAACTAGTCAGGTAGGTTCCATTGTTTTAAAGGTAGTACTTTTTTTAAAAGTAAGAGGGATTAACTTTGTAAGGTTTATTTTGTATTGACAATTTTTGTGGACAAAATGTTTGATTGTAATCTAGAATAGGAATTCACCGATTAATCAGACGATACATGGTGATGGAGTCATCAAGCTTGGAACGCTCATATGACAGGTATAATATTATATCATGCATACATCTTCACACAATTAAGCACGACACTTAGTATGGATCGTAACGAAAAATGTAATTGTGCACATGTTGGTCGATCGATCGAGAGTATTGATCGATCGATCGAGTGGTCGATCGATCGAGACTGAGACAACTTCGATCTAGGTGCTCTCTGTTTGGACTGGATCGATCGAACAATTGGATCGATCGATCGAACCCTTTTCGATCGATCGAGTATAGAACAACTTCGATCCAGGTTCTCTCTGTTTGAGTTAGATCGATCGAGTTTTGTGTATCGATCGATCGAGACCTTCTAGATCGATCGAGACGGCCTGTCGATCGATCGAGCCAGTATTATATTCCTACTCAAACTCTTTTTGTGTATTCGACCCATGTGTTACTTTTATCAATTTGACTCATTTAATGAGAAAGCAAAATTCTAGTATGAGTAGAAGTGTTAAGAAAGTAGAATCCTTGTGTGAATAAAAGTGTTGTGGAAATAGAGTCCTTATTTGCGTAGGATTGTTTTAATTGTGGAATCCTTGTATGAGTAGAATCCTTGTGTGAATAAAAGTGTTTTGGAAATAGAGTCCTTATTTGCGTAGGATTATTTTAATTGTGGAATCCTTGTATGAGTAGAATTCTTGTGAGAAATAAATGCTGATGTGAATAGAATCATTGTATGAGAAGAATTCTTTTGAGAACTAAATCCTGATATGAGTAGAGTTATAGTGAATTGCAAATCCTATTTGAGCTAGGACTGGACTCTATATAAGTGAAGGGATGTTTGTGCATAATTAATCAACTTGAGCATTTAGAATTATACAGCACTAATACTTTCTAGCATCTGAATTGTGCTTATTCTCTTCATCTATTGTTCTTAGGCTTTTTCATATTTTATTCATATGCCTAATTGATTTGCATGATATTGAGCTTAATATTGAATGTTCTAGAGTTTGCTAGCTGATCCTGTTTTTACATCGCATGTTATTGAATCTGCTAGTTAGGATTGTTTATTGTTTGAATCCGCTCTAGGACACACATTGCACTTGTGTTTTTGTGCTAACGTTACAGGTGACAGGTTCGGTATTTCGTGTGACTCGAAATTACCGAAGGTGACGGGTTCGGTTGATCTTGTGTGACTCAAGTAGATCGGAACGTTGGTCCGGATCCAGACATCTAACTATTGGAGGCTGTGAAAGGAGCAAGCGGCTCGTAAGTAAATTACAGAAAGGGGGATCTATCTGCGACGGGTAGTTTCTGGACTCTATGGTTGTAATTGAACATTATTTTCATAGTGGATAGTTAGGTGGTCCGGTGGACCGGTGGTTTTCCTCTTAGGTCATTGTTGTGGCCTAGGTTGTTTCCACCTAAAAATATCGTGTGTCGTTTTATTATTCCGCATTTATCTTTACACGCGATTGCATGTCTGGCCGTTGTGATTAGATTATATAATATTTGTTGAAAATTGAAAATAACCTATTCACCCCCCTCTAGGCTTATTAGATCCGTAATTAAAAACTTTTTCAATTGGTATCAGAGCGGGTCACTAGATATACTTAGTGTTTGCCTAGGACCTTATTATGGATCATATGAGAGAGGGTTTTTCTACAACCCGTGCACCTTATTTTGATGGGTCTAACTACCCATATTGGAAAGCTCGTATGAGAGCCTTTTTACGTTCCTTAGATGAAAGTGTTTGGAACTCTGTGCTTTATGGTTGGGAACCACCTACGGTTACCAAGGATAATGTTGTCACACTTAAACCTAGGATTGATTGGACTCCCCAAGATAGAATTGGTAGTGGCTGGAACCAAAAGGGCATTAATGCAATTTTTAGTGCTGTGTCGCCGGATGAATTCCGACGTATCTCTAATGTTGAAACTGCTAAGGCTGCTTGGGACACTTTAGAGGTTGCCCATGAGGGCACGTCCCAAGTTAAACGAACAAAACTTCGCATGTTAGCTACTAAGTTTGAAAATCTTAGAATGAAGGAGGATGAAACGTTTTCTGAGTTTTATGCTAATTTATGTGATATTGCTAACTCTTCTTCAAATCTTGGAGATAAAATTGATGAACGCAGGTTGGTTCGAAAAGTCTTATGCTCATTACCAGAACGCTTTGAAGCAAAGGTTACAGCGATAGAGGAAAGCAAAGACATTGACACCATGAAGATTGAAGAACTAGTTGGGTCAATTCAAACATTTGAGATGAACTTTCCAGCACCCAAAAAGAACATTGGAATTGCTCTCAAAACCACCAATGCTGATGATGGTGATAGTGATGATGAAGAGCTACTCACACTTGCTAGAAAACTCAAGAGAATGCTCAACAGAAAAGATCGTAAGGGAAGAGAATTCACCCCAATGAGTTCAGAAAGTAAGAAATCTAAACCCACTGGACCTAAATGTTTTGAATGCAATGGTTTTGGACACTATGCAGCAGATTGTGCCAACAAGAAGAAGAAAACAGGAAAAGCTTTCAATGCTACCCTTAGTGACACAGAAAGTGATGAAGATCAAGCTAGTGGGTCAGAAAAAGCTAACACCAACTACGTAGCTTTTACGTCAACTGTTGGTGGATACTCCAGTGAGTCAGACTTTGACTCAGATGAAGAGGGAAGTAAACGTATCCTTGATAAATTTAATGCAAACAGTTTTGAGGAGTTATTTATTGATTTAATTAAATGCAAGAAAGAAAAAGATAAACTACTCATAACTGTAACAAAGCTGAATGAACAGATCAATTTGCAAGACCTTAATTTATCAGTTTTAGAAAAAGAAAAAGTTGAACTGTCTGAGCATTTTGACAAGTTAAGTTTAAGTCTTGCAGGTATTGAACAGGAAAATTCAAAGCTTGTGCAGGAGTTGGAGCAATCAAAGGAAACTGTCAAGAGATTAACAATTGGAGCTGAACGACTTGATAAGATGTTGAGCATTGGTAAGCCTTTCGGTGATACTCGTGGACTTGGTTTCCAAGATGAAAACTGTACACCTTCCACTTCAAAAACTACATTTGTAAGGTCATCTAACTTTACCTCTACTGCTACAAATTCTGCACAAACACCCACTAAAATTGTCGTAGCTAAAACTGTTAAGTTTGTGCCTGTTTGTCATCATTGTGGTAGAAAAGGCCATATTCGACCTAATTGTAGATTTTTGATGAATGCTCTTCGATTTAATGATCATCTTCATGCTTATAGGAATAGAACTCATAATTATCATCATACCATGCCTATGTTGAATTTGAATAGGAAATATGAGTCTAAGAGAATGCTTCTAAAACCTAATGCAATTAAGTCTCAACCCAAAAACATAGAGAAATCAAAATTCATGAAAATTTGGGTTAGGAAAGATTGCATGTTTCCTATCAATTGATCACTATTGCTAGACCACCTAGGTACTTTTGTTTGAGTGCTTAAATGACCATAGGTGAGTATTTTCATATGTTTATTTTGTCTTTGTCGTTAGATTTTTTTTGTTATTTAAAAAAAAAAAAAAAAAAAAAAAAAGGTGCTACAAGGTTTTGGATTCAAATAATGCTTATACTTATACAACCTTGTCTTTTGTGGCTTATTTTGATTCTCATTGTATATGTAATGCAACAATTCAAAATTTTACACACACTTGCATTTTTCACATGTGATGACACTATTGACTGAACTTATGCACACACCCACTGAACACTCATGTATGTCATCGATGAAATTTATGATTAATTTTGAAAGACTCTAAGACTTGAGCTAATCTTGACTGCGAAATTATATTGTGTTCTATTTATTATTTAGGGAGATAACTAGTATTGAGAGGGCTACCTACTATGATGTGTGAAGCTACCGTAGTGAGCGGAGAGGGCTACCTCATAACTAGTGTGAAAGTCATCATATTAGATTTATGGCTCGTACATGTTTAAAAAAATTGGTAAATAAAATAAAAATTTAATTAAGAAACTCTATTTGGCATGTACAAAAAGAAAGAGCAAAAATGTCCAAAAAAAAAAAAAAAAAATCTCCTTTTCATAGACATATTTTATTATGTAAGATTGAAGACTCAATTATGATTTAGCATGATAGATGAACTTATTTTCTTTTGAGTCTCTTAAAATTGGTCATAAATGAAATTATTGGAATACAAGTGAGTTCACAATGTATACTACTCTAAGTGAATATCAATATGCCATTATATGTGTTAGTGTGCTTGTGTGATTTATTTATTTTACTAATACAATGAATGATCAAAATTAAAGCAAAAATAATTTTTCAATTGGTTGTATGTTTATTAGTCTTAAATGAGTTTATTGCTTTGTTGGTCAAAAAAAAAAAATAAAAAAAAAAAAAATAAAAAATCTTTTTTTAAATTTGTTTTTCGTCTAGAGAGTCATAGAACTTAGGGGGAGTCATTGCATACATATTTCATTGTTATTCTTTTGACTTATGCAATTCCTCCTACATGCTTTGGACATATACATGTGTGATCATTTGCGTTTTTAGCCCACTTCGATTATTGTTAAAATTTGGAGAGAGTGATCCATATCATCTCAATTGTTTCATGATTTGTCAATTTCGTATGCCAAAAAGGGGGAGAAAAGTTTATGTTGCTATGAGATTGGATTTAGGGGGAGATGTTGCATTTATTAGTTGTGGGGGAGAAAGATTCATGTTGGACATACACTATATTTCATTCGTACCTTTATGTACACTGAACTAATAAGCAATGAGGCTTTCAAGCCAAAATTGTGTGCTATTTGTTTGTCTAATTTCAGTGGACCGAGCGTATCAAGTATCAAGCGAAGATGGTCCACCAGATCATAGACAGTCCACTATGTAATTGATGTAATGATATTTTAACCATGAGCGTTATGTAGTGAGAGAGTGGTTTTGTCACACGAAAATGCCAAAGGGGGAGATTGTAAGGTTTATTTTGTATTGACAATTTTCGTGGACAAAATGTTTGATTGTAATCTAGAATAGGAATTCACCGATTAATCAGACGATACATGGTGATGGAGTCATCAAGCTTGGAACGCTCATATGACAGGTATAATATTATATCATGCATACATCTTCACACAATTAAGCACGACACTTAGTATGGATCGTAACGAAAAATGTAATTGTGCACATGTTGGTCGATCGATCGAGAGTATTGATCGATCGATCGAGTGGTCGATCGATCGAGACTGAGACAACTTCGATCTAGGTGCTCTCTGTTTGGACTGGATCGATCGAACAATTGGATCGATCGATCGAACCCTTTTCGATCGATCGAGTATAGAACAACTTCGATCCAGGTTCTCTCTGTTTGAGTTAGATCGATCGAGTTTTGTGTATCGATCGATCGAGACCTTCTAGATCGATCGAGACGGCCTGTCGATCGATCGAGCCAGTATTATATTCCTACTCAAACTCTTTTTGTGTATTCGACCCATGTGTTACTTTTATCAATTTGACTCATTTAATGAGAAAGCAAAATTCTAGTATGAGTAGAAGTGTTAAGAAAGTAGAATCCTTGTGTGAATAAAAGTGTTGTGGAAATAGAGTCCTTATTTGCGTAGGATTGTTTTAATTGTGGAATCCTTGTATGAGTAGAATCCTTGTGTGAATAAAAGTGTTTTGGAAATAGAGTCCTTATTTGCGTAGGATTATTTTAATTGTGGAATCCTTGTATGAGTAGAATTCTTGTGAGAAATAAATGCTGATGTGAATAGAATCATTGTATGAGAAGAATTCTTTTGAGAACTAAATCCTGATATGAGTAGAGTTATAGTGAATTGCAAATCCTATTTGAGCTAGGATTGGACTCTATATAAGTGAAGGGATGTTTGTGCATAATTAATCAACTTGAGCATTTAGAATTATACAGCACTAATACTTTCTAGCATCTGAATTGTGCTTATTCTCTTCATCTATTGTTCTTAGGCTTTTTCATATTTTATTCATATGCCTAATTGATTTGCATGATATTGAGCTTAATATTGAATGTTCTAGAGTTTGCTAGCTGATCCTGTTTTTACATCGCATGTTATTGAATCTGCTAGTTAGGATTGTTTATTGTTTGAATCCGCTCTAGGACACACATTGCACTTGTGTTTTTGTGCTAACGTTACAGGTGACAGGTTCGGTATTTCGTGTGACTCGAAATTACCGAAGGTGACGGGTTCGGTTGATCTTGTGTGACTCAAGTAGATCGGAACGTTGGTCCGGATCCAAACATCTAACTATTGGAGGCTGTGAAAGGAGCAAGCGGCTCGTAAGTAAATTACAGAAAGGGGGATCTATCTGCGACGGGTAGTTTCTGGACTCTATGGTTGTAATTGAACATTATTTTCATAGTGGATAGTTAGGTGGTCTGGTGGACCGGTGGTTTTCCTCTTAGGTCATTGTTGTGGCCTAGGTTGTTTCCACCTAAAAATATCGTGTGTCGTTTTATTATTCCGCATTTATCTTTACACGCGATTGCATGTCTGGCCGTTGTGATTAGATTATATAATATTTGTTGAAAATTGAAAATAACCTATTCACCCCCCTCTAGGCTTATTAGATCCGTAATTAAAAACTTTTTCAAACTTTAAAGTACTTAAATGTGAAGCTGCAATTAGCATGGAGAAATACTTCATTGCTCTTATTGACGTGGTATTTAGCCAATGAGATGCATTGTATATGCATACATTTTTTTGAAAATTATAGTCAAACCAAACCAATAATAATATCAAGACCCTACTTGGAGATTTGGATGAAAAAATTGCTCCGAAGGAGATATGGGAGAAGATTAACGAATTTAAATCGACAACATCACCAAATAGATAAATTTGTACTATACTCAAAAGGGTAACTTTATACATATGTATGTATAAGAAGATACGTACCGGTTCCAATATTGAGTTACAAAGCATATACAATTCACATTCAACACAAACCAAATAAACAAGTCATATATGGAGAAACAAAAAGAGAGGCTATTTCCTTTCATGATTAGCAAATCAAGACCTTTTCTTCGCTCGAACAAGAGAAGGATAATACTCTTCACTACTCAACAGTGATGTCTACATCTGTCTGGCTGTTGATATCAGAAGGGGGTGCATTTGTGTTCTCCTGTTCTTGTTTCGGCCTCTCTGTGAAGTTTAATGCTCCATTAGACTCAAAATTGTTGCGTCTTCGGATCTGACCCTTGCTTTTAGGATTATTGGAAGCATTGCCTTCTTTGCAACTTCCAAGACTGTTACGTCTTCGGATCTGATCCTTGCTTTTCGGAGTATTGGAGGTATTGCCTTGTTTGCAACTTACACGGCAGTGTCTTTGTGCTTGGGGACAAACTCCTCCCTTTTCCTCTTGAGATGCATTAGTTGCATCACTGCAGCTCTTTCTCCGGAAACTGCTCAGTTTTGGTGATTTGGGCCGAGTCAATGGAAGCTGGCACCATATAAAACAAAAAAATTACTTCATATTTAATATTCCAACTAAAAATGAAAACTGAACTTATGCCTAGATGAGTAACTAATAAGATTCAAAATGGACCGATGCTGCGTCATAGAATTTGACACTTCGTAAAAAAAAAAAAAAAAATGACAACTTCAGTTTTCCAGTTAAAGAATTACAGTCCGTGCTCATAATTTCTGTCAAATTCTTCGTCAATCTGAGTATAGAATTAAACTTAAAGAGTTAGTAAGACTAAGAAGAGAAGATTTGAGTACCTTCTTGAGTTCAGCCTTCGGTGGAGGGGGCTCGTAATAGAAAGTAGGAACTGGATTTGCTTTAATCACCAGGCTCTTCCTAAGTTGCTTGAGGGCTGCTTCTTCCTCTTCCTAAAAACGTAAAACATAGTTTGGATTGTTATTTTTATAGATTATGTCCCAATACAAGATTTATAAATAAAAACCTAATGGAAATATAAACTGTTTTTAATTTGAATCCACCAACACCACTATAACTTAAAGATACTAGAGGCAGTGTCCTACCCTGGTCCTTGCTTCACATTGACTTCTCTCTGCTTCTAGGGCTGCTTGTTTTTCCTCCAACTTCTGATAATACTACATAAAGGAAGTTTAATTTAAAAAGAAACAAAAAGAGAGCAAGTTAGAGAGCAATTACAACAATATCAAATACAAAGTGCTTCAGAGATTACACATAATTGTTACACAATATCAAATACTAGTATAAGTCTATAAGATTACCTCCATGCGTTTCTCCGCACGTTTACTGGATCTAAATGTTGGAGCTTGTCCAACTGTAACCCTATATTTAGCTGTTCGCACTGATGTAGCAGTACTACGTGCAGTTAGGGATAAAACTTTTGAGGAAGAAAAAGAAAACCAATTATCCATGTAATTTTAATGGTCAAACAAAGGATACGAAGAAGTAATGGAGCAATTATCTTCTTCATAGGGCTTCCGAGATGAGAAAGGAGAAACTAGCTGAAAAGAGTTTAAAGATTCAGAAATCAGTGTCATTGCAAAACTTCTTATAGCACAAATGCTGGAATTCGAGTGAAGTAGTCATTTGCAATATCATGCTGCATAAACCCTTTAAAACCATCAATATCCACCACACACCTAAAACACAAACAACGGCAATGCCGTATTTCACATGAATATCTTCTGCAATTTATAAGTTCAACAGTTAAAAAGGGAAGAATAACCCAAGTTATACTCGACCAAACACATGAAAATCCAATGGAAAACCTAACCAATTAGCTATATATTATGTATCTCAATTCAATTCCCAGCATACAGGATTGGCTCATGCAATGAACCAACAAATCCAACACAAAAGTAGAAGCACTAATTACAATGGAGAACATAAGAAAATATAGCAAACATCGTGTATATGTAAGTAACAAAAGCAGCAGCTATATTATGTCCAGGACATTGATAGAAAAATCTAAATGACAACTAAACATCACATCAGTCTTGGACGGTTAAGTAATTTATTAAAACCAAATAGTTGAAGTCAGTGGATTAAGAATTCATAGTCAGTGGATTCAGAATTCATTCAACTCTTTTAGCCAGAAACTGCCTGATCAACTAAGAGTAACAAAATATTATGGAAGGTTAGCACTTAAAAGATTTTACTACCTGTAAATTCTTTGCAGCGTTTGGAGAGTTAACGTTTATTGAGGCAGCAATTTCAATCCCATTTGTATATGCGCAAGTACTTTGCTTTTCAACTGCAGGAGATTTCAAAGCAGGTGAGCTTGTCTTTTTAAGGTCACTAGAGAGCTGAATTGCAGGTTTCTCATTTTCAATCTCAATTACGCTCTTGTGGCTCCCATTAAATTTTGTGCTTTTACCTGCCAGTGTGTCTTGTTCCCCGTGATATTTCTCAACAACTGGGTTCTCTTCAGTACATTCCTTCACCTCAAAGTCCTTTTCTTCAAAGCTTTCTTCATCCACATTGGGAGCAACAAGAACTTTATCATGACCAACACCATTTGAAGCCATTACGGCATCATTTGCCTTCTTTTACACACGGATGCCAGTAAATTCCCTCCCCATGAGACTGCAAGTTATAATCATCACAGGCTTAGTGTCAATGCTTCATGAAATAAAATTCTACCTATAAGAAACTTGTACAAACACTCCACATGCTAAATGAATCCGATAAAAAAGGAGTATAAAATTTAATATTATATGGTTCCAAAGTGTACCATTTAAACACATGCACTATTATTTCTCGTCATATTTTTTACATTTCATGCTTTGTCTGGGGTCAAAACTACAAGATACAATTAATCCTATAAACCCTTAAAGTTGCATGTGCACCAGGCATAAGGTATACAATAGTGAAATCTAATACGAGATACCTTCAAATTGTCTGAAAAAATATAACAAAAAATTGCATCTAAAAACACAAGACATGGCAGTGATAAACTAAAAAAGCTTTGAGTTACTAAAACATAACCCAAGTAATGGAATGAGTTCATTGAAATCCTTTTCAAATATGGAACAAAATCACCGAAATAAGTTGATCTATACATGTATTGAAGTCCAAAACAGCGCATATATATCGTACATAATCAAATTGATGCTTTATATAACTAACATGCTATTCTATATTCAATTAGATTATGTACAACCATTGCCAGTGCATGCTAATTAAGTCCTGGACTCATCTATAAAAAACCCAAAAAAAAAAGGTTGACAGCAAATATGAATCTTCAAAAACCAATAAAATAATGCAACATGCTCGCTATATTTGTCCAGTAGTGCTTCCAACAAACCAGAAAACAGACCCATAAGAACTAAGGACAACGAAACGAACACAAAAACTGCACCTACGAGTCGAACTAGTGATTCATTTTTTCTTTCTAGTGAATTGAACAAAATTCTATAAACTGGAACCCAGAAATGATTTTGCAAGATAAAAAATTCATTAGCTTATGGAGGTTTATTTTGTCCAATAACACATAGAAAACTGATTTTAGGAAGGCAAAAAAAGAAAATTAATACAAGAGTATGCCTATTTATAAAGCAATAGTCAAGCAACAGAAGTTAGCGAGTCTATAAGCATAAATCCAAAGAAACAGAGAAGTAAAAGAAAGCTCCAAATCCAAATTTTAAAACCGCACAAGTGAAAGAGAATAAAGAAACCCCTTTTCTCCAACTTCTGAGCCCAAAAAAGACCATAATCAACAAAAAATCAAGCCAAACCTGAATAAAGAGGGAAGATAAACAAACACAATTTGACACCCAGAGAGCACCATAAATCTCAGACAAGCCAAAAGTGGGACTAGAATAACTTATGAAGGGGAAACGGATAAACCCATTGAAAATACAAAATAAAAAGTGAGCTAAAACTAATAAAACTCCATTAAATAAACAGAAATGATAAGAGTAATAAACAGGATAGAACCTCCAAGCTACGCATCTAAAAGCTTAAAATTTCAATGCCACAACAATAGAGATCGAGACCCACATTACAAATTTCACAGCAACAGCTAAAAAATGTAAGAGATTCCGCTTACTGTACTAGTCTTGATCTTGATGGATCTCCAAAACCCTTCTCCTTCCTTCTACCTTTCTCTCTCTATAACTCTCAATCTCTCCTTTACCTCAACCTTTAAGATTCTCAAAAACTGTTCTTGTTTTTGGTTTGGGTTTTATTTATCCCTCCTCTCTTCTCTGTATGGGAAGACGAAGAGAGATAACGGCATGTTGTGGTTCTAAAATCAACGTTTGTTGATTACTTTGCAAAATTGCTTTGGCCTTTCCTATTTTTCTTGTTTTTGGTTTACTGTTAAATTTTTTTTTTTAACCGAAAAAACTTCAAATAATGCGCGTTTTTTTCCATTTATTTAAATAACATTTTGTATTGAAAATATCAAGTAATTTTTTTTAATAATTATTATATATTTTTTTTATTCTTTAAATCTATAATTTCTTACATATAACTCAATTAAATTATTTACTAAACTATCAACCGCTCGGTGCGAGTGGTTTGCTGTTAAAGTCTACCCACCAGAGTTTGTTACCAAAACCATGATTTGAAATGATGTGAAAAGCATAATCGCTAATTTTTTGTTTTAAGGTCAAGTGATCTTTTGGTGTAGTTAGATAACCTCTGAATTAGAATGGAAAAATACTTTGATATAACCAACTTTAAACTTAGAACAACAATAAAAATTAGTATTTATTGTCAGAATCACAAATAATTGATAACTTACTAATTCATTATTTTTAAAATAAATAATTATGTAATATTTTAAATTAATAAAATTTAAAATTAATATAAATATTTTTTAAAAAATATAAATATTTAATAAATAATAAAAAAATAATATAATTAGTGGATAATACAGTAACTGCTATTTGACAATCAAATCTCCATCTCCACTTTAAAATTTACATATTTTGATTAAACATTTTATTCCACTTTAAATTTCTTTAAAATTTTCATCTTTTGATTAGACATTTTATTTTTAAAAATTCTAAATATTTTAACTTGGGACCAAAATACATTAGCTAAATATTACCAAAGTCTTTGTTTAAGTGTTGGACTTTCATGGTTAATAAAGTATGAAGGAACAATAGGGGTATAAAACTCAAGCAACCAAAAAAAAAGTCCTTATAAACTTTACAGTGTTATTAACTCTAAAACTGAGTTTTAGACAGGTTTTTTCTTTTTTTTATCTAGGAAACTCGAGTTATTAGTGTGCAAGTTTGAGATTGGTTTTTTTGAGTGAGGTGGGGCCTTTACTCTGTTTTGATTAACTTTTGTTATATTCGTATTTAAAATCGAACAAATAACCGTATATTTGAAATTGTTTAAAAATTATTTTAGTTCGGGGATAAATACACAAAAATAATCATTCTATATCCATTTTTTTTAATTAAAAAATTAATTTATCATAAATTTTTAATAAATATTAGTATTTTAATTAATAAATAATTTTAATAGATAAGTATATTTATATTTTAAAAAATATATATATATATATATATATATATATTTAAATTAAATTAAAAAAATATTTTGAGTACAGATGAATACAGTTTTACGTATATCGTCTCTGCCACTTCCCCAAAAATTTATGTCCAAGTATTTCCCAAAATCGTATCCGTCCCAAAAAAATAACGGATAAAAATCAATCCATTGGATCAAATATCCATGAATACACAAATCGGTGGATAAAATGCCCATCTTTAGTTGTGAGGGCTGCCATTTCAGCTATATTTTTTTTTCTATTATTGGCATGTTGTGGGAGTCGTTGTTGCTGTTGCTTGTGTTTGGGTTTTGGAACGTTTGGCTCTTGGTTTATTGGGTGAGTGTCTGCTGGTGGTGTTGCAGTGGCCGGTGTCCTTCTATTCTATGGTTCATTTTCCTATTTTTAGCAATGTCCTTTTTTTGACGATGAATCTTACTACTTAATACATTTCTTAACGATGAATGAGACATTTTCTTAAAAAAGAAAGTCGGTAAGTATACATTGATATATCTTAAAAAAGAAACTAGAAAGACTTGACCTGATCATTAACAATACTTTTCCAAAATTTGCATCGAATTAAGTAACTCAATTCCTTATTTGTTTATGTTTTTATTTATTAAATTTAAATTATATATTTTTAATAAATACTAAAAATTATTTATTATTATTTTTTGTTAATAACTTTAAATTTATCTTTATATGTAAAATTTAATGGAAATATTTAAAAATAAATACAAATAGATAATAATAATTGATTCATTTGCCCGAAGTTATAATAAGTGAGTTACTAGAATTGCACCTTTAACAACACAAACTCCACGATGAGATTGATTTTGCTTCAACTATTAACAAGTGCCTAAACTATTTTCATAAAAAAAAAAAAAAATGTTTCTACCTTTAAAATAAAAAGATATATGCATGGAAGTAACATATTAAAAACACCTCAAGAAAGAATTGAAAACTCTAACGATATGCATCATATTGAATTAACTAAATATAATTGTATTTAACTAAATTGTATTATAATTAATATTTGGTAGAAAATTGTATAATGCAGTCGAATTAAATTGATTATATATATTTTATTAAAATAATTTATATTTAAAATAAATTTTTATTATGAAATTTATTTAAATTAATATTTAATTTAATTTTTATATTTTTATTACATTTTTGAAAATAAATATTATTTTAATTTGAAATAAAAAAAAATTAAGATATATAATTTTATAATTAAAAATTTAGATAGATTAAATTAATTATCCAGTACGGTTTAGACCCACATTTTTTAATCGTGCAACATTTCTATATAACTATATTATTTTTATATTATACAATATAATTTAATTTTATAATTAAATAAATAATTATATATAAATTATTCGATTAAAATATTTAATATAATATAATAAACGTAAAATAATAGTCATTAATCAAACCTGCTCCACCAACCGAAAATATGAGAATGAAAATAATTCAACCAACCAAAGAATTTTTCTAGGTAAGTCGTTGCCAAGTTGATAGCAACATCAAAATAATGAATTAAATTAACTAATAACAAACAAAATTAATTTCTTATTAAAAATAGGTTATATTTCTTTTTCAAATATTTGCAGTATTTTAAAGCCCCCGTATTGCAATGTGATATCAGCATTATCTTTTCCATTTAAATTAAAACTTTTTTTATTCATCCCTATTCATATAATGTAAAAAAATGTTTTTTTATATAATTTAAACTCACGTACCTAATAACACACGACTTCTAATGCTCTTATAATAAGAAGAGAGAGAATAGAAAATTAGCTTATAGTACAATGAAATTTAAGAGGGAGATTTACTCGGTCAGTATAGTTAGAGTTTTCTTCAAATTAAATCTAAAGAATTTAGTAGAAGGGTTTGCCATAATTGTCTTTTCAGCCAATTTGTTAGAAAAGTATGATTTGAGATTAAATTGACAAAGCACCGTCCTCAAGCCACACTTTGACTACATTTAATGCTTATTATAAAAGGTTAATTTTTTATTTTAAGAAATATAAAAAGCGTGTTATTTAATTTTAACCCGCTACATACTTTGTAAGTATTTGGTGAAGTCAGGTTGATTCAATTTCAAATCACATTATAGAATTAAAAATTGTTAGATCAAACTTAACTAAATTATGAGCAGTTGACTTTGCTTTTTCTATTAGATTAACAACAAGTAAAAGAACTACTTACTAAATATCTTCTATCCGAACTCCAAAATGTTATATTATATGAAATGTTATAACACATGGTGATAACATTTAATAACATTTCATATAATATAACATTTCATATAATAATTAGCCTACGCTTAACTAAATTATGATACAAAATGTTATTTTAATAAATGAAGCTACTTACTTAATATCTTCTATTATGTGCCCCTCCATCCCTAATAATGTATGAACACCACCGTTTATAAAAAAGTTAGTTGAGGATTTAAGTTTAGATTGACTTAATTTCAAGTGTTTGTAAATTAAATAAAAGCTAATTGACTTATAAGTTCTAGCAACTTATCTATTTATATGTTCCCTCCCAGCAGGCGTATCCTTCTTTATTATCCCAATTTACTTCTGAATCCATCGTTACTTTTCTTTTTAATAAACACCTGGTCGCATAGATTGTTCATCAATTTTGCTCAACATCAATAATTATACCCTAGATTTTAGGCTAAATTATCGGTATTTAAATAAAACCTTTAAAATTTAATAATAAAATAAATTTTCTAATGTCCTTAATTAAAACTTATAACTACAAAATAATACATCTTATATATAGCTGGTATATTTCTATAATCAAAAAAAATTTCAAGCCTACAATTTTACACCAAATATTATTTAGTTTAACAGCGTTGAAATTAGAGTTTGGGTCAATTTAGCCATGTAATTTTATTTAATTGATACTTTGGTCATGCAATTATTAAAGTAGATTCATTTAATCCAGTAATTTTAAGTTTGAGTTATTTAAGGACAATTTTTTTAAAAAGTTAAAATTTATCATTAAATAAATATATGCATCTCAAATACATTATATTTTAAGGGTATTTTTGGTTTATCACTAAAAGACCAAACAAAAAATTAAAAATATGATGAACAACTTGGACCTTCTCTCCGAACAATGAGATAAAGACCAAGACCAAGAGAGGGAAGAAGAGGAAGGGAAAGCAATAATTCGTTCTTCTTTATTAGAGCTTTGTAAAGGGGTGTTCTTCGAAGATTTTGAATTGGGTTTGATTTTAAAGCCCATATTAGTTTACTCTAATTAAGGTTAGTAATTTAATCCTCAAAGCAACAAATTTCTTCCTTTGCATCTTTCTCGGCAAATACAAGAGCACCATTCAGATATGTTAAAGAGGTCTTAGCTGGAGAGCTTCATCATGTTTTTAATTTTTTTTCTTTTAGTGATAATCCAATAATATCCCTAAAATATAATACATTTGAGATGCATATGTTTATTTAATGATAAAATTTGACATTTTAAAAAGAATTGTTTTTAAATAACTTAAATTTAAAATTACTGAACTAAATAGATCTACTTTAATAATTACATGATTAAAGTATCAATTAGACAAAATCACGTGACCAAATTAACCCAAAATTCGTTCAAATTAATGAGAGAATTGGGAGCCACAAAAAATTGATGATGAATTACATATTATAAGTGTATTAAAATTATAAATAAAATGCATATTTTTTAATGTATTATATTTAAATATTCTATATACTGCAATCATATTAAATTATTATTTTAGTTTAAAAAATAAATATAAATGCTAAATTTTCTATAATAATTTAATAATGTTTTAGAGTATACTTTTTATTATTTTGATTATATTAGTTGTGACTACAAATAAATAATTTTTACTAAAATTGCATTAATTTAAAATTAAAATGTTAGTATATATTGTGTTTTATATATGACAATTATGATAATAATAAATTATAATCTTAATTTGATATTTTTCGATCTGAAAAAATTTGATATGTTCAAATTCGAATTTGTTCATATTGACTATGTTATCTAATCGGATATGGATTAAAAATCTTCAAATTTAATTTGAATGAGATTGGTAAAAAAAATAGACGATTTTAATCTGCTGCTCACCCTTACAATAAATATATAAAGATTGTGATTATAATTAAAAAAAAAAAATAAAGACAAATATAATATTAACTTAGGAGAGATAAAAATATAAAATCATATAAATTAAATAATTAAATTTTTTTTCTAATATATTCACTTTTTTATATTACTGTTATATAGAAAAGAAAGAAAAAAAAAAAAAAAAAAATCGGTTATCTATCGAATTTGGGGAGTCAGAAGTCTTAACCGTACGACCGACAATATCGTTCGATCAAAATATTTATACGCCTTGAAGGCAAATGCCTGCCGCCTTGAAGGCAAATGCCTCTCATGCATGACATTTTTGTTAAAAAA